>PVLD010037417.1:0-10259 GCA_004027595.1 Dinomys branickii | reverse complement strand
AAAGTGTATTAGTAGATTTCCAAATACTGGTGAATTTCTGTTTGTTTGTTTTTGGTTTTCTTTTTGTTTTTTTGGTCTTTTTGAGACAGGGTCTTCCTATGCAGTTAAGGCTGACCTTGAGTTCACCTTGTAGCCCAGGCTGGTCTCAAACTCAAAACAGTACTCCCGCCTTAGCATCCTGAGTGCTGGGATTACAGGTGTGCACCACCACAGTGAATTTCTGAATCTTTATTTTTTTGGGTACTGGGAATTGAACTCAGGACCTTGCACTTGCCGGGCAGGCACTTGTGCCACTAAACTATATCCCTGGCCCCCTGAAGCTTTCTTTCACTATTGATTTCCAATGTCATCAGAAAACATATTTTCTGTGCTCTTAGTTCCTTTAAGTTCAATGAAACTTGTTTTATGACCTGAAAATTCCCCATGTGCATTTGAAAAGAATGTACGTCCTGCTGTTGGCTGGAGTATTCTGTAGGTGTTAGGTCAAGTTAGTTTACAGTACTGCTCATGTCTCCGGTATATTTGTTCTATCCCTCATCCAAAGTGATAATTAAAGTGTTCACTAGTACAGTTTTATTTCTCTTTTCAAATCTACCAGTTTTTCTTGTGTTCTAGGGTTCTGTGATTTGGTGTCCTGTGAATTAACTTTTATAATTATATATCCCTAATGAATTCACCTTTAATAATGTTTCTCTTTTATTGCTTCTTTTTATATTAAACTTATTTTCTACTATACTTTAAAAATTCCTTTGTTGAATAATTTCTCTATTTTTGAACCAATTTTCTGAGCTGTCAAGAGTTTTGCACTGACCCACAGAGTTACCACTTGTGATATTCTTCACATTGTCCTGTGGCTTCAAATGACTCTTGTATCATTTACTTGTTATTTTATAGTTTTATTTTCACTGTCCTCCATTGTACTATTATTGTCATATATATCACATCTTCTTTATATGCTAAGAGTCTAAGAATAGAATTTTCAGTTTATGGTGATATACTTAAGACATATTAATAAAAAGAAGTTATATATGTTGCTGCGTCCCACGCAGCTATCAGAGTTCCCGGTGAGGACAGTGAGAGGGTAGAGAAAAAAGGACAAGAGTCTGAATACGGAAAACTGGGCCAAACAGGCCCTCTCTCCTGATGAGAGAGTAAGTAAGGAAGAAGGAGGGAGAGGACGAGGAGAAGGAGGGCCCCAGTGGCCGCAGTGTGTTTATGTGTACACTCAGGGGGTTGAATGCCACGTGAAACCCCTCCACCTAATAGCTTATCCATGTGGCTTGCCTTGGGCGCCCAGTGTTCTTGAGACTAGAGCAGTTTGTTCATGTGACTTTTCTCAGGCACTCTGTACTTGAGGCTGGCCTTGCTCTGGCCCCACACACGTGTTCTTTTCTTTTTTGTTGTTTTGTTTTAAATTAAGGCAGCTATACATTCCCTCACTCATTTGTTTGGGGGCTGTTTATTTTGCCTTCAGTTTGAAGAATACATTTGCTGAATAATAGGATTCTTGGTTGACAGATTTTTTTTTTCCCATACTGGGAATAGACCACCCCACTACCTTCTGGCATCAGTTCTTTCTGTTGTGAAGCCAGATATTAATCCACACGTTTATCAGATGTGTCAATTCATGGACCCATCATCACAAAATGCGGAACTGTTCCATTATTATAAGGTTCCTTTTTGTAGTCTCTGTAACCGCGTCTAGCCCCTCCACAACCCAATTCACAATCTTTGGCAACTACTAACCTATTCTCCATCTTTATTATTTGGATATTTTAAAGAATTTATTAAAATGAAATCAATATTAAGTAAACTTGAGGCTTATTTTTTCATTCAGCATAATTATCTGGAGGATTTTCTAGGTAGTTGTGGGTATGAGAATTTCATTCCTCTTTTGCTATGTAATGTTCCATTGTATGGTTGTAGTATATTTTATTTCACCATTAACCCATGGAAACACATTTGACTTATTTGTAGTTTGCTCTATTGTAAGAAAAGCTGCTTAAAAATTCATATATAGCTTTCTTGTAAGCATAAGTTTTCATTTCTTTGGACAAATGGGAAAGAGTGCATTTGCTATATCATATGGTAAGTATAGTTTTTCAAGAGTCTACCAAAATACCCGCTTAGAATAGCTAAACTACTTTACCTTACCACCAGCAGGGTATGCCAGTACATGGTATTATGACTAATATTTTATTTTAGTTAATTTTATAGTTGTGTTGCCGGGCATGGTGGCTCACGTCTATAATCCCAGCACTCGGGAGGCTGAGGCAGGAGGGTCGTCACGAGTTTGAGACCAGCCTGGGCTACAAAGTGAGCTCAAGGCCAGCCTGGAGTGTATCACGAGGCCCTGTCTCAAAAAGACAAAAGAAAAAAAAATAGTTGTGTAGTGAAATCTCATTGCAGTTTTAAATTTTTTTGTCTTTTTGAGCCAGTGTATCCGTATGCAGTTCAGGCTGGCCTTGAGCTTATTTTATACCCCAGGCTGGTCTCGAACTTGCAGTAATCCTCCTGCCTCAGCCTCCCAAGTACTGGGATTACAGGCGTGCACCACCACACAGGGCATTGCAGTTTTAATTTTTCTTTAATTTTCATTTCTCTAATGTTTAATGTTGTTGGTCATCTTAGTATGGGCTTACTTTATTATCTTTTCAGTGAAATTATTAAGAATAACTATCAAGAAAACATTCCTCCCACTTTATTATTTTCCAAACTTGTTTGTTTTGGAGCTTATGCATTTTATGATTTCGTATTGCCCACTCTGATGGATCATTTCAAGTAATCCCATCTTCTGAATGCATGCTTCCCCTATACTGCCTTTCAGCAGTTGAACCAGTACTTTGTTCTCAGTGTTGCAGGTGGAAATGTAGTCTGCCTGTCATTGAGATTGATAATAATAATTATAAATTATAAATTTATTTCTTTTCAACAGCTTCATAGCATCTAGCCAATTAGACTGTAGACCCAATATACGATAAAATATCCTGTGACTGTAAAAGTGATTACGTGCAAACCAAGCATGGTGGTGCATGCCTGTAATGCCAGCACTTGGGAGGCTACGGCAGGAGGATCACAAGTTTGGGCCAATTGGACAATTTAGCAAGTTCAAGGCCTTCCTGGATTACATAGCAAGACCCTATCTCAAACAAAGAAAAGCCAGGCATAGTAGTGCATAGCTATAATTCCAGCATTCTGGGAGGCTGAGGCAGGAAGTTTGCAAGTTCAAGCCCAACACTGGCAATTTACCCACTTAGCAAGACCCTGTTTTAAATTGAAATAGATTATTTTTAAAGAACTGGGACTGTAACTCAGTGCAAAGGCTGAGGTGTAATCCCCAGGACCACAAAAAAGGAGGGCGGAATCATATCTTGGTAAAGCTGCCATGAAGAAAACCTTCATCACTCACCACTGTTTTACATAGGTGCCACATATTTTGAGATGCTGTATGTTCATTTTTCTTCAACTCAATCATTTTATAACTCTCTTTTGAGACTTTCTCTTTGTGCCATTAATAATTTAGCAGTGTGTTGTTTTACTTCCCAGTGTTCGTTGATTTTCCTTGTGCATTTCTATTACTGATTTCTAGTTTGGTTCCATTGCACTCAGAGCATATACTCTGTACAGAAGGCAGAGTTATGGCCACCCAAGATGTCCATGTCTCACTCTCTGTGACCTGTGTGTATGTTATGTTACATAGTGTGATGGTTTGTGTCTAGATGTCCCCCAAAGCCTCATGTGGTCATAGAGCTTTTTCAGAGGTGGCTGCATCTTGCATATATAATATTGGGATTAAGGGTATGTGATTAGTAAATCAGTCCACTGACTGGTTTGACACCCGGCTAATCCCAGGAGTGTGGATAAGATGAAAGGTGCAGCAAGATGCTGTTCAGGTTCCCTTGTTGCTTTTGCTGTCTTCCACTGTCGTGAACGGTTGCCCCCTCCCATGGGCCACCTTGCCGTATAGCCAGACGATTATGGCCTGAAACCTCTACAAACTGTGAACTAAATAACCTTTCCTCCCTTACCTTGGGCATCGGGCATTTTCTCTGAGCAACAAGAAAAATAACGTAAGACACATGGCAGGAGGGATTAAATTTGCAGGTAGGATGAAAGTTTATTGGGTTACTTAGAAAAGAGAAATTGGAAAAAAAAAAAGAGAGAGATTGGGCCAGGAAGGTAGCTCAGTGGCACATCACCTGCCTGGCAAATGCAAGGTCCTAAGTTCGATACCAAAAAAAAAAAAAAAAAGAACAGCTAAAAAAAGAGAGATTATAGTCTATTATCCGCACGAACCCAGTGTACTCATGCAAACTCTTAAAGGTGGAAGAGGAAAGTGACAACCTCAGAGAGACTCAGCATGACAAGGATTCAACCTGCCACTGCTGACTGACTGTGGAGGAAGGGTGACACATGACCCAAGGAATCTGGGAGCCCCTGGAAACCGAGACCATTCTTTGGTTTAGTCTTTAGGTAAACATGGATCTCAGTCCTACAACCACAAGGAATGGAAATCTTGCAACAATCTAAATGAGCAAGGGAACAGTCCTCCCTTACAGCCTACAGAAAGGAACATGGCCCCCTGACACTTTCACTTCAGTCTAATGGGACTCATGTTACACATATGACTCACCAAGGTGAAAGATGTTTGTAATTATTCAAGCTACTAAATTTGTGGTAATTTTTACAGTGCCAATAAAAAATAAGTATATGTAGGATTTAAATTTGTGGAGATTTTTTTCTGCATAGGGATAAGGTCTTAGTAAATGTCTGATGGGCACTTGAGAATAGTGTACATTCTGTTGTTGCTGGAGTGTTCTGCCAGCTGGATCCTGTTCATGGAGCTGTTCCATTCTATATCTTTGCTGATTTTATTTCCAGTTCTGTTGGTTATTGAGTATGGATACTGAAGTCCCCAACTATAACTGTGGCTCCTTTTCCTATTTCTCTTTTTTTATTACTACATGTTAATGGCATATGATGATGGGGTTTTTTTAGGAAGATAGGAAGATGGTACACGCATTTAAAAGATCTTAATGTCAATCCCATTTTCCTCCTCCCTCCCACTTGTCCCCTTTCCTGTCTCCAGAAGCTTGCCTCCTGATTTCCTAGTCTTTCTCCTTTAGTTATTTATGTATTTTTTAGGTTTCCCATATAATATAAATAATGCAATATCTAACTTCATTTAACATGATAGTTTCTAATTCCATTTATTTTTCAGCAAATGACATTTCATTTCTTTTATGGCTGAGTAGTATTCCATTGTGTACATACACATTTTCTTTACCCACTCACCTGTTGACAGACATCTAGGCTGTTTCCACCGCTTGCTTAGTGTGAATTGCACTACTATAAACAGTGGTGTACTTGTATCCTTACAGTATGCTGTCTTTAATTAAGAATATGCCAAAGAGAGATACATATAGCTGGGTAAATGCTATTTCTATTTTTAGTTTTTTGAGGAATCCTCATATTGATTTTCATAGTGATTGTATTAGTTCATATTCCTGTGAATAATGAAGCAAGTTCCCTTTTTCCTCCCACCCTCACTAGCACTGTTTTCTACATTTTTTACTGTGTGTTTGTAATACATAATAGTTTAGTATTATTTTCGAGAATTCTGTTCTTGATGATAGCTATTTTCGTGAGAGTAAGAGAGAGTTTCATTGTAGATCTAATTTGCATTTTTGGATGGCTAGAGATGTTGAATTTTTTTTTCCATAAACTTTTTGGCCATGTGTTCTTCTTTTGGAAGTATCTCTTTTTTTAATCCTATCAATTGTCATATATTTTATAACTTCTTATTTGGTGCACATAGGATTTAAGATTGCTGTCTTCTTGATAGATTGATTCTTCCTTCATTAAATAATGTCCCTTTTATCTTTAAATTTTTTTTAATTTTAAAAGGAAAAGAACAAAAACACTAGCAAACATACACATAGTAGCACAAGAACAGTACAAAAACCGAACTACAGGTGGCAGGGGATTGACAATGGTTGTTGTATTACACGTTGGTAGCTTCAAAGTATATACTCAGGACAATACAAATAGACACACAAGGTTGAGCAAACAACTAATCACCGATTGTTTCCCACATCAGTATGACATGAGACAACAGTGCAACCATGTCAGCCATCCCGCACATACATACATACCTACTCAGCTATCCTCCTCTTCCTCCTCTCCTTCCCTTCATCCCGATTGCTCTCTACCCTTGAGCAGTCTCCCTTCATACCTCCCAATCTATATTCTCACCTCCAGGTTCCTACACTAATGATACTATATGCTGTTTGCACATGCACATCTGGTTTACCTCACTTATGAGTATGGTCTGTAATTGTGACCATTTGCCTGTAAAAGCCCCTAGATTGTCTTTCTTTACAGCTGAATAATATTCCATTCTGTAAAAATGCCACAGTTTTTTAATCCAGTCCTCTGTGGATGGACATTTGGGTAGTTTCCATGATTTAGCTATTACGAATTGTGCTGCTATAAACATGGGTGCACATATATCACAGTGAATATGCTGTTTTCAGATCTTCTGGGAAAATCCCCAGAAGGGGGATAGCTGGGTCGAGTGGGACCTCCAGACCTAGTTTGCTGAGGAATCTCCAAACCGATCTCCACAGTGGTTTCACCAGTCTGCCTTCCAACCAGCAGTACAGCAGAGTTTCTATTTCTCCACAGCCCCGCCAGCATTTGTTATTGGATGATTTCTTGATGCTGGCCAGTCTTACTGGGGTGAGATGAAATCTCAATGTTGTTTTTATTTGCATTTCTCAAATGACTAAAGATGTAGAACATTTTCTCATATATTTATTTGCCATTTGTATTTCTTTCTCTGAGAAGTGTGTATTCGTCTCAGATGCCCATTTCTGGATTGGGTCTTTGAATTTGGACAGGTTCATGTTTTTTAATTCTTTTTATGTTCTAGATAGAATGCCTTTGTCTGAGGGACAGCCAGTTAGGATTTTTTCCCAATCTGTAGGTTTTCTTTTTACTCTGCTGGTGATTTCTTTAGATGTGCAAAAACTTTTCAGTAAGATGAGGTCCCAGTTTTTGATTCTTTGAAGCGTTTCCCTTGCAGTTTCATTTTTGTTCATGAACTTTCTGCCTACTCCTATCTCTTCAAGATTTTTTATTTGCTTGGAAGCCTACTTTGACATTGATATACCCACTCTTGGATTTTTACTAGCTTTTGTATGATACTTCTTTTTCCATCCTGTTTAATTTCAGCTTACCTATATCAAACATGTTTTGTGGGGAGTTTACTGGAGGTGGCATACAGTTGGATTATGTTTTACTCCCACCCTACCAATATGTGTTTTAATTAGTTTATTTAGATTATTAAAATTTAAGTGAGTATTGAAAGTGAATAATAAATAAAAATAAAATTGGATGAAAAAAGGTAATAATTATCGATATGTTAGGGCGAACTTTGCTTTTTTTTGCTTATGTTTCTCATTCTGTTTTTCTTTACTTGCCTTCACTTGCTTCTGATGAAGTTGTAGAAATCAGTTTTGATTGTAGCATTTTTGAACATACCACTTTGTACAGTTATCTTGATGGTTGACCTAGTTATCATAATCTACATAAGTGACATCACAATATATTGCTGTCAGTGATTGACCACTTTGAGTTAAGTAAAGAAATTACTTCCATTTAGGTCCCTTAACCCCTCCCACTTTTAAAGCACTGTAATGTTTATCTAGTGAAAATACACACTGGCTAGATCAAGTATCACATCAGATGTTACTTATTTCAGTCACTGAATGTAATTTGATCAGGATAGTCTATTATTCCTTCCTCTATGTTTTATCTATTCCATTGTTATTTGCTTTGAAGTTCCAAGTCTTGTGTTATCATTTCCTTTCTGTTTGCAGAACTTTGGTTAGCCATTCTTTGACAGTAGTCTACTAGTATCAAATTATCTTAGTTTTATTTTGAGAATGCATTTATTTCCCTTTCATTCCTCAAGGATATTTTTATTAGTTAAGGAATTGTGTGTGTGTGTGTGTATATATATATATACTTTCAGCACTTGAAAATTATTGTGCCATTTTCTTCTGATCTCTATTGTTTCTGGTGAAAACTTTATGGCCATTCAAATTGGTGTTTCCTTAAATACTATACATTATTTCTCTCCGGTGTCTTGCAAACTGACTTCAGTTTCAGAACTTTAATTAAAATGTGTGTATCAGTCAGTACTCACTAGAGAAACAGATTTTATATAAATATGGAAGGATTTACAAGATAGACTGACATTGGCCCCCCGCAGTCTGGTGTGGCAGAGTACAAAAGGGCTGTCTGCATGGTGGTGATTCAAAGGATCTAGTCAAAGGTACAAGGCCTGGAGCTCACTGGAGTCCCAAAGTCCATATCAGGAGGCAACAGGTCTGCTGGTGTGTGCTGAAAGCCAGGAGAGGACATCCAAAGAGCACACAAACTCCTCTGAAGAAACAGAAGGGAGACTTCTTGGTTTCCCCTTTTTATTCTAGTCAAGGGTTAAAACTATTGAGTGGGGCCGCTCACACCCAGGGTGGGTCTTCTACCTTCAGTAAATCCCTTTAGCCACACCCAGAACCCTGCTGATCCAGTTGGTTGTGTGTTTCTTACTCAAGCTGACACAGTTAACTATCACAAGGTGCTTTAGCACTGATGCTCTTTGGGATTCATTCAGCTTCTTGAATCTATAGGTGTATGTCTTCAAAAAATTTGAGGAAATTTTAGCTTTTCATTTTTCAAATATATTTTCAAGACCACATTCACTCTCTCCTTTTGGTAAGCATTAAAAAATTGTATTAGTATATATTGCATCATGGGAAGCTGGTACAGGTACATAATGCATCTTAATTCTTTTGACTTCACCCTTCCCTCCCCTCTCCTTTGGTAACTTTTATAATGTGTCTTTCATTATTATCCAAGAGGTCTCTAAGGCTCCATTGATATCTTTCACCTATTTTCTCTATCATTCAGATGAGATCATTCCCATTGTTTTATATTCACAATTACTGATTCTTTCTTATCATATTCATTCTGCTAGTGGGCTCAGCTAACACAACTAGTTGTTCAGTGTCACTAATTTCCTAACCTTACCAGCTATCTCAGCTTCTTATCACTTCATGAGCTCATCCCCAGCAGCCAGCCACCTTCAACTCTGAGGAACACACCCTTGGTGTAGCTCTCCCCTTACTCCAAGCTGGGCCACTTTCCATGCAGGAAAGGGGAAGTAGAATCCAAAAATCTTTGAGAAAAGCGGGAAAGGAATGAAGTAAGGGCAAAGTATAGCCAAAGGAGAAGGAATGTGAGAAGTGCAAGACAGTAATGGAAGAAAAAGAAAGACGGAAAGGGGAAGGAAGACAGGAAAGAATGGAAGGGAATGCAGATGAAAGGAAACAGACAGGGAAAGGGAAGTGAAGAGAGAATGTACATAAATGAGAAGGGACGATCGGGAGGCAAAGAGAAAGATGGAGAGGAAAGAGAAGATAGGTAAAAAAACAGGAACTTAGTACTTTTTTCCTTGAGCATGGATCATATTTTCCTGATCTACAGGATATTTAGTAATTTTTTTAGTATGTTTGCTTTTTGAGACAAGGACTCACTATGTAATCAGGCTGGCCCAGAACTTGCTATGTAGCCCAAACTGGTCTCAAATTTGCAATATTTCTGCCTCAGCCTCACAAGTGCTGGGATTACAGGCCTATATCACCACACCCTACCTGTTAAGAAAAAATACATATTTTTAAAAAGTTTTTATTAGTCTATGTTTGGGTACGTAATGATCACATTCCTGGTAAGGAGCTGGTCAGTGTACAGAACATATCTTCTTTAGAGTATGGGTGCATTTTAGATACACATAATGAGCACATTTATCATAGGGGATTTTATACGGGTACATGATTTTTTTTATTCTTTTTTCCCCATCCCTCTCTTCCCTTAAGAAAAAAATATTTTTAATTCAGTGTGCTGTATTATGGGCAGTAGAGGGTAAGGAAGCCGGTTTATGTTGCATCTTGAGTATTGAGTACTGTCCTTCGAAGTAATTAATTGACATATCCTTGATCCAAACAAGGTATAATTTAGCTCTTGCTAGGGAAGACACAGAGTAGACATACTTTTCCCCTGAAGGATAGATTTTCAATTGAATGTCTAGGGTACTGAAAAGTTCTCTCCACCCTGGCTAGTTTAGAACTCCAATATCTTCCTACGGTGTAAAACCTCTAGGGTCTCCATTCTTCTCTCAAATCCAGAGCAGCTGC
>PVLD010037416.1:0-10258 GCA_004027595.1 Dinomys branickii | reverse complement strand
TTTTTTTTTTTTTTTTTTCTTTTTTTTCTGTTGCTGAGAGGATAAACTGTCTGACTAAATTTGCATGTCTGTATAGGGGTCCATACATCTACAATTCGAAGATATCAATGGATAAAGCAACAACAACTGTTGAGACCATATCACCTTGTCTATAGATTAGTTGTGATTGTACTATTTTCTATGATAATGGGTGTCTATTTTTCAATATGTTTTTGTACTTTTATGTTTCTAAAATAAAAAAAAAAAAAGGGGAAAGTAGTGCTTCACTCTTACCTATTTTACATAGGCCTGGTGACAAGAGCTTGGAGAGGAATAACTGGGATCCTGATGTGCATTTTCTAGCCTTTGTGGATCCAGTGAGCTGATAAATGAATTATGCTTGGGGAAATTCCAGAGACAGACATTACTTGCTATATTGTGATCAACAAGGAGATATATCTGAAATGAGCATGACTGGCACTTTTCTCATGGCAGATCCAAGGGGCTGGTTTTCTCCATACTGACCGTGGTATGGCAATTCTACCAGAGGAAGTAGTTGCTATTTCTTTTCTAAAGATCTCTGAGCAGCCCACTTTGAGTGCCCACTTTTGTGTATGACGCTGCAGGCGATGACCCTTTTCTATGCCATTCCTCTCCTTTATACCCCAATTCTGTTAGATACAATGACACCTACTGGGCAGGGTTTGGCAATAGTCAAAGTGTGGAAGGGCAAAGCCAGAAACCCATCTCACCACTGCCCAGAGACAAGGAAGAAAAGTAGAGTTTCTGTTATTATAATTTGGTTAGAAGTGGTGTGACACAGATATTGTGACTTCAATTTAGAGAACTATTTCTTTTCTTTTGTTTTTGTTTTTGTTTTTTTGAGACAGGATCTCCCTATGCAGTTCAGGCTGGCGTTGAGCTCACTTTGTAGCCTAGGCTGGCCTTGAACTCGCAATGATCCTCCTGCCTCAGCCTCCTGAGTGCTGGGATTACAGGCATGTGCCACCATGCCCAGCTCTGAGAACTATTTATTTTCTAAGGGTGACAGCAAATACAAGAAACCTATCTGAGATTATTTCATTCAGGTATAAGGGAAGAATCGTTAAAATTCCTTACTGATTGCATGCTATCATGCTTCACTTGTTCAAATACTAATTATAGAAAAATAGGTAATCTAACTTCCAATAACAATGAGGAAATAGTGTCCCACTTAAACTCTTTACATGTGTGCACAGATGTCTTCTTTGAGAGTGACTTTAGTGTTTGAAACTATGAATTTTTTGTCACGTTGTTTCCAATATTTATATAGCACCTGATAGGTAAGGGAGCACTTTTATCTTCACTATATTTATTACCACATTTTTATAGGATATTTCGTCGTGGTACCTTGGTGTTATAGCTATATTACATAAGATTCTCCATGTTTCCAACATTTCTTATTGTGCTGCCATCCAGTTCCTTGAATATTTAGAATATTTTTCTAAAATTGGGCCTGGATCATTATTTTCAGAAATAATGAAAGAGCGCATCAGGTCGTAGTGTGTTTGTACGTGTGTATTTGGAAACCAGCCCATCTTGTAGATTGGATGTCATTTTGCCATTAGACTAACTAAGGAGAAAAATATCAAATACTAAGAGCAATTTAAAAAATCATTAAATTGCTCAAATGATAGCAAATTTCACTAGAAAAATAATCAACATCTTTGAATCACTTCATCAACTTTCATGACCAGTGTTCTAAAGAGAAATGAAATGCAAGATGTAAGAGTAATTGTCAGCTGCCAGATGTCAATAGAAAATATATAACATTCATAGAACAGTTTTCATTAGATACGTAAAAGTTAAGGCAAGGTAAGACTTCTATTCTCAATAATTGTCTCTCTCTTCCTTGCAGACATCAATTAAAGGGCGGCCCATTTTCACCATAAACGGTGATTCACTTATCTCTCTTCATAAAAGATTTTGAGTCAAGTAAAGCATAATGGAACAGGGTCAAGCTATAAAATATTGCACAAGAAGGAGTACAGCGCTCTTCACTGTAAAGAAAGAAATTCACCTTGGACAAGCAGCATTTCTTTAGAAACTCAATTGGGGGGTAGAAGGCAAGAGCTATCAAAAAATATTGTCTTTAAAGACATTCTGTTTAGAAGCCACTAAATACAATCAAGGTAGCTCTAGAAGAGCTTTTGAAAACCTTTCTATTCAGTCTATTAGGAGACACACAGGGCCTCTCTTGACAATGGCTTGTTTGAGGGAGTCGGGAGCAGAAACTCACTTCAGAAGCTGGGTGCTCACTGATGCTGGGCCAGGGCCCCCATACTTCTGGGCTTCCTAGTATAAAATCATGCCTTATGATTGACCAGAAAGCCTTCATTCACATTTCTGTTCTTTGATACCTGGGGTCAGAAGCTTTCTCATTTACGAAGCTCTCATTGTCTAAGACTTCAGTGCTATTTTACTTGTAGGTTACCGTACCTTACTCATGATTTACAGCATTAACTGTTCATATGTTATAACCAAACACTCCATAATAATGAAACCAATTGCAGCACATAAAGACTAGACACTGAAATATGCCCTGAGCAAATTTAAAAACAATGCTTCATTTATTTCCCAAGGGTATCCTTACATTTTGCTTTATTTTTGGTGGGGCATGGTGGTGTGTGTATATCTTCAATCCCAGAATTTTGGAATAGCAGGATCACAAGACTGAGCTCAGCCTGGCACTTTAGGAAGACTGTATCTCAAAATAAAAAATAAAAATGTAGAGGCTATAACTCATCACAAAGGCCCTGGGTTCAATTCCCAGTACTTAACTATAAAAAGTTTTGTTTTAAATCTTGCTATTTGAATCAAACTAATGAAAATGTTCTAATAAGCAAAAAGAAAAATTTATGTAGCAAACAGGACCCACTTCACTTGTAGCCTCCTTCCTGCAGTATAAGAACAGAGGGAAACTGTGGTCACTAAGATTTGTAAAGCAGATCTTAGTTCCTAAAGTCTTACATAACATGTACCCCAGATATTTCTGAACTCTTGCTATTTATCAAAAGAAAGAGAGACCCTTTTTTTATTCTTCTGAAAGGACACTGGACTTGGTGACTCCCTTGGACAACTGAAGGTTTAGGATTGATATGAAGTAACTTCTGCGGCTAAGTTATTAGCATGAGATGCATCATTCTTGTCCTCCTCCTCCTCTCTCTCTGTCTCTCTCTCTCTCTGTTTCTGTCTCCTAGTCTCTGTCTCTCTCTCTCTTCCTCTATCTCTCTGAATGCTTCTTTAGGAACCCAGCACCGATGCCTTGAGAAACCAGATCAGTCCCTGGGGACACTCAGAAACACAGAAACAGAGCAGAAAGCCCACGCAGGGCTTAGAGTCTATGTGTCTCTGTTCATTCTTAGTGAAACAATACATAGTGATCTTTAGAAAGAAAGGTATAAATTTACTTTCATGAAAACAATGGCTATATGTTGAATATTTTCGGTAAAAATATAAGGCTACAAGACAGGTTCTGGTCCAATTTTTTTGTTACAGATACATATAGAGACATAGATATACAAATCTTTTGGTGGATGACTATATAACAGTTACAAAAAGACATCAAAATATCAACAGAGGTAGGGTTAAAAAGGATTTTGACTTGATATATCACTTTTCTTTATTTTCTTTTGCTCTTCCAGCTAGTACGTCTTATTTGACAATAAGTGCTACAGTTTGTATAATTCAACATCATTTCAGGTGCTGCGGGGCATTTACTTCCTCATCCTGTTGCCTGGCTGTGTGACAGAGCGGTCAGAGGCTGCTGCTCTGCTCTTGTCCTGGCCCTGGGCTTTGTAACACCCTTGGAAACTAAGCTCCGTTCAGGTATCTATAAATACTTTTTGCAGGTGGTGGGATAGGTGATATAGAAATGCCTTTTTTGGTAAACTAAAGAACTATAGATTATTTCCTTGTCCTGGAAAATGCTCCCTCTTGCCCTTCCTCGGAAGACTACATTTATGTTTCTATTTATGTTACCAGTGATCGTCAACAGCAGCTCTTGGGTGAAATCTATGAGCTTTTTGGCTTTGTGGGGATTTTTAAGAGCAAATCCACCCTCACTCATATTTGATGTGTAACCACTAAGTTAACTGACTTTGATGTATAGATATGTGTAGATGATGTTGTTCTCAAGTTCATACGTTTAAACATTTTATTTTAAAATGTAGGCTTCAGGAGGAATTAAAAATAAACTACGAATATTTCCTCGTCCATCTTCCAGTAGCAGAACAGCTTCCTCCCAATATTTCCCACTGCTGTCCTAAGTCGGTCACTGCCACAGAGCCTCTCCTCTGCCTTTCCCTCTCCCAGTCTCTCCTCCTGGATGCTGTCCGGGCAGGAAGAGCAACCTTTCTCTTCGGCTTGGGACTCATGGCTCCATGCTGATGTTATTCTGGAGACTACAGTTTATGAGGGAAAGACATGGGTTTAATGAAATATACTCTGGAACAAAACGGGGCATCTTCCCCTTTTCACTGCTGTGATGGGGATCAAGAGAAGGGAAAATAGTTGCAGTTCTGAAAGGAAAGGCTCTGCAGTCAGAAGGATCCTGTGTGCTGGCATCAGGGCTGCTGTAAACTTTCAGAGGCCCATTATCAATTAAAGCACAACTGCGCACTAGATACCAGACCACATTTGTTGTGTCATATGATGAAGATACATTAAGACTGACCCAAAATGAGGAATTTAAATGTAGAAATCATAGCTCTAAAATATTATCTGCAGGAAAACCTAACTGACAGGAATTCATAATGAAAGTCATATTTAGTGCATGATCTGTTTGCATTTTTTTTATGGTTGGCTAGCAAAACCCCAGCACAGGTATATTCCTTCTAAAATGTACACATTTTTCTAAATGATTAGTAAAAATTAACAACAGTAGTCATAGTGTTTAAACATTATTGGTTAAATTTTGTAATAAAATTTCTGGGAATGGTCAGGGCTTCTGGTAAAAAAAAAAAAACCTGAATTTTAATTAAAAATTGAAAGGGTGAAACAAATAACTCAAATTCCAGGAAACTTTATTATTCAGACTTGACCCTTTTAAAAAGAGGAATTGGTGATTCATTTGTGTGGGCAGAGAGCTCTCTATTCTTTTAGAAGAAAAGTCTTCTTCCTCCTTGGGATAGGTCAGACCGTATTTTGACTATCACTTATCTCTGTTTTCATCTTTTGAATTCTAGACATACTGTATTTTTCTTTACTGCTTGACCAAAGAAAAGATATAAAATATGACTAATTAATACATAACTTGGAATGAAAGGTAACTTTGTATCTTAAAATGCAACATGGTAATTCACTTTTCATTGTGTCTGCTTTTCAACCAGCTCAGATCAGTATGTCATCATTAAAGTAAACACATAAAGTATATACATAAAGCATAAAGTGAAAATTTCCACGTAAGGAATCTGTCTTAAACTTTCAGTATTTTTCAGACTTCTCTTTACACAAGGATGCTGAGGAATGTTTTCTTTAAAGCAAATTCTGCAAACTATCCCAGACCTATTCAGTTAGTATCTCCAGGGCTGGGTATGGAACAGCTAAATTAAAAAAAGAGTTAAAATATATAGGTGATCGAAAACTAAACATAGTTTTCTACAATTTACAACAGGTATTCGGTGTTTGCACTTTGGGGAGTTTTAAGAAGCAGCGTTGTTAATTTCATGCGTCCTCACTTCATTAGCATTTTCACTTGCCATTTAACAGTCATTACTTTAAGATCAAGGATGAAAATATTTAAAAAGTGATGTATGCAAAATATATTTCTTATCTATTAGAGGATACTTGCAAGTAATTTTAAAAGTTTCTGTGATAAAATGGTGTTTTATTAAAATAATTTTCTTTAAAACATTGACAAGATTTTAATTTTCAGCAATGCAGCCGTAAAATACGGTTCATAATATCTAAACTGACTGGATAAAATAAAGAAAGCAATTTTCAAATAGAGATCCAAATAGAGTAAGAAGCAGCAGAAGATCCTTGAAGAAAACTTGCTTTAAATACTGGAATTCTCCAAAGGAAAACATAGAGTAAACACTTAAATGCTTATAAGGAATAAAGAAGGGAAGAAGATAGGTCAGCAATACATGATTATTGTAAATAAGTAAGTGTACTTGGCAAAAATAAGATAGAACCTCTCAATACACGCACACCATTTTAAATTAGAAATTCAGTAGATGGAGTAAATGACATACGAGATACAGCGGAAGAAATTCTTAGTGGAATATGCTGAAGAAATGAGCCAGAATAAGCCCAAGGTGACAAAGAAAGAAAAAGAAGATTAAGCTCCATAGATGGTGGGATAAAAATAAACATATGTCCTATAAAGACCTAGATAGAAAAAAATACAGAATAAGGAGTGAGGTACAGAGTGGGCATGAAAACTAAGCAGGTAATATTTGAATAACATTACAGTCACAAATTCAGCAAAGTGTATTTAAATGCATAGTAATCAAAGAGCTGACCACTAAAGACAAAAGAGAAGCCCTCGCGACAGTCAGAGAAAAGACTATCACTTAGCAAACTGACAGAGACTTAGCAACAGAAGTAACGAAACATGAGTAGCTGTAAATGTCTTTACTTTGGTAACTGCAAGATCATAATTTAGCATCCAAAACTTAGCAAAGATATTCTAGGGAAAGAAATTCTGAAAGACAATTTTACTCATCTCTCACTGGTAGAATTATAAAGGATATTCTTTAAGGAAAGGGACATAGTACAAGAGGTAAGATTCAAAATAGAATAAAAAATGAGGAACTAAAATAGTGATTTGGAAATAAGAATAAACAAAGAATTGTTTTGCAAAATATAGAAGTGAGGTGCCTGTAACCTCTGGAAAACAGCACTTTTTAAAATTTCAAGCTAACGTTATTAATTACAAAAATAGTATGAATACCACAATAAATATTTTAGGAAATTTTAATAAAAAGATAACACATACTGATGAATTTTAGAATATTTCAGGAATAATAGGTTGATTCAGTACTATAAAAATAACAAAATATACTGCATTCATGGAGAAAAAACATTAGATAAATTTCAGTACCAACTAATTTTTAAAAACAAAACAAGCAGCTCGATATAGAGGCACATGCCTGTAATCCCAACACTAGGGAGCAGTAGTCTGAAGCAGGGGGATTGCTGTGAGTTTGGGGCCAGCTTGGGCTATATAGCAAGAGCCTGTCACACACACAAAAAAACCCCAAAACCAACCATAACAAAAAAACAAATTCCCAGTTAATATGAAGAGAAACAAAATTGTTAAAGAGTACACAAGACATCCTGCAGCCATGTTGTAGCTCACAGGCAGGTGCAAACAGACCTGACTTTCAGTTATGCCTGCATCTACTCCACAGAGACCTTAAACACCCAGCCCAGCATAGAGAAGTAACTGGTATAACTGAAAGGAAAAGATAGCGGCTACGGCCAGCTACATCTAGAAATATACTGTGAGCCACATATATGACTTTGTTCTCTAGTAGCTACATTCACAGAAAATATCATCTAAATTAATGCATTGTAAGCATGACTTTGTTATTCAGAAACAGATACAGTGGCATAGAAACAGATCCTTGCCCCTGTGGCAATTCTCTACATGTTACAGTTCCTGCTGTTCTTCAGTGGAAACAGGAGTCATGCAATGAATAATGCTGAAAAAATAGCTATCTCTGTAGGTGTAGTGGATTGACAATGGAATCAGCATGGCGCTGGGCGCGGAGGAGCCACCCTGGATTGTTGCCAACAACATAAAAACAAGAACTGGAGAGGAAAGGAAGCTGTTAGGGAGCTGTTGGTTCTCTTGGGGCTCTTTGTTCTTTTGGAGGAGCTTTTCTTGCTGACTCTCCTGGTGTGAACTTGGCTGTTCTCATCGTCAGAGGAGCTCAGGACCTCACTGTTGCTACGGATGGCTGTGGTACTTTTCGAGGGAGCTCTGGTCCTTACTTTGAGTGTCCATTCCTGGCTCCAGTGCAACTCCCTCAGCCTGCCGGCACAGATCCTTCACCCCGCTGGCACAGACTTTCTAGCTTCCACCACTGACCTTTGGGCCTTCCCAGAAAATTCCGTGAAACATACTTGCAGGCATTGTTATGAGCTCTAGGTGTTCAGCTGGACTCATGCAGGACATTACCATGGGATCCAGGGCCTCAGCTGGATTCTTTGTGTCTTTAGTGTGTGGAAGGATTTCCTGAATTCTTTTGTATATGACTCTTTTGGTGACTACTATACAATAATCCTATAAATTAAACAATAATCCTGTATTGTTTACCTTGAAAACCTTGCCTACAACAATAGGTAAAATAAGATTATATTTTATATTGTATGACAAGAAAATCTCAATTCTATATGTATCAACAACATAAGATGCAAAAGAAAAACTTTCTAAAATATAAAATATAACACATGTAAGTTGCTATGATTTTAATATTTCTTTTGCCCAAAACCCACATATTGAAATCCTACCTCCCAAGGTGATGGTATTAGGAGATGGGTCCTTTGGACTGTGTTTTAGTTTAAGAGAGCACTGTGCTTAATCTCTGGAGAGCCTTAACTCTGACTCTCTTCCACCAGAAGTCACCAAATTCGTTTTGGTTTTGGCTTCCCTGTCTTCGCAACTGACAATTTTTTCTTTATTCTTTGTGATGTACTAAGCTTATGGTACTTTGTGATAGCATCCTGAACAGACCAAAACAAGAATGTCTTTATGATCAATGCCAGAAAAACGTATTTTGAAACAAGAGACAAATAAAGCAACAGCCATTAGAGAAAAGATAAATTTCATTGCATGGAGAGATCCCTTTGCACAAAAAAATCTTGAAGGGAGATAGAAAAGAAACTAAATACTTGCAGAAAACATTTACTCAATAATCTGTGAAAAAATTATATCCAGAATAAAAGAGGTTTCTGTGAATCACAATGAAAAAATAAGCAACCCAGTTCAGAAAAAGGCAAATAAGTTTTAGTCATATTATAAGAGAAACATCAATTTTTAAAAAGTATTGGCTATTGTTCAATGATTTGAGTAATCAGAGAAATACAAATTGAAATCACATGAAAACAGCTATCTGTATTCGCCATGTTGAACTCTCTGACCCTTCTTTTCCCTCACTTTGGAGAAATAACTTGCCGAGGTTCATCATTTGTTCACTTTATTAAATGGGACCAAGCTCTCTGTTGAAATTATTGGTGTGAAGGGTGAATTGGGTGGAATGAAACTTTTATGATCAGCTTTACACTTAGTGATATGGGGTGTCTATTTAAGTAGGTATTTTTAGGCAAATTTCACTTTAAATATCACAATTCCCTTCTAAAGGAGATTTGTATACAAAAAAGTTATTTTGTGTCACATGAAAATTTTTAAGGTTATTGTAAATGATATTTCCATATTATTAATTTTGCTATTTATTGTTGGTTTGTGGAAAGGATTATATAAATGTATCTGTGCATTTATAAACTTATAATTCATTAATTATTAAAATTTATGAGTTGTCAAAGCTTTTGGTTTTGACTTTTCTTCTGTAGCCACTATCCAAATGAATCTAGTCAGACTAAGATGTGATATTAGTATAAAACATACTATAAATTGCAAAGAACTAGCATGAAGAGAAAACAAGAAATGTTTCATTGCTCAGTTTTATATTAATAACATGTTTAAATGTTAACATGGCAGACCCAGAGGAGGAGGCAGAGTAGGCAGAAGCTGTGGGCTAGATTCAACAAAGATGACTGGGGAGAACACCTAGATTTTTGCATTGGAACTTCTTGCAGATCCTCCCCCTCTGGAATGCTTTAACCTCTAGGTGTGCTGCAGACACACTCCCTTGGCTTACCTATGAGAAGAGATCAGTTACAAGATTGTGATTCAGGAAGAATCTAGAAATGCTTTATTTAACCCAGAATTAAATAAGTTTTATATTTTCATTAGATACTTAAAGATCTCAGTCTGGGTGCAAAAGGAATTTTTACAGAATAGAAAATCTCCCATTATTGGAAACTCTTTTTTATTTTCTCCCAATTTCTGTGATTTACTTTTCCCTGTTTTGTTCTTTCACAATCCTATGTTGGGATGATGGATGGACATTCCTAGTATACAAGCCACATGGAAAGCAATGGGAACATCTTAGTGTGAGACCCTGTGGGCTTCCTCTCTGCTCATGCCGGGAGTGCCCCCAGACTGTAACAGGCCCTTCCCTTCCCTTCCCTTCCCTTCCCTTCCCTTCCCTTCCCTTCCCTTCCCTTC
>PVLD010037415.1:0-10258 GCA_004027595.1 Dinomys branickii | reverse complement strand
TCTCTTTGGTTAAAGTAACAAAACTACAATAGCACCCAATATAAAACAGATATTGAGAAACCCTAAGTTCCAATAATGTTCCACCCTCATCCTTAGGAAAGAGATCCACAGTTACAGTGTCATCCCTAAGAGAAAGGGTAGGTTCACCTGCAGTGTGTCTTCAGTAAAACAACTCTACTTCTATGAAACATGTGACAGCGCTCAAACACAGTACACTACATTGAACTTTCCGCATATTCATAAATTACAATGGTTATATTGGTAAGCATAGAAGTAAAGGAGAGTGAGGGTTTGAGTTAAGGAGTAAAGGGAAGTTACTAGTTTTAGTGCAAAGTCACAGAAAAAAATCAAAAAGGAATAACAAATAATAAAAAATGAAGAACAAAGCAATGGAAAAAAATAAGGTAACAAACAAAAGGGAACAAAAATGAGAGCGAGAGACAGAGACAGAGATGGAGAAAGAGAGAGACAAGAATTTCTGATCAAAAAAGATAATATTAATAAAAATACCCATAAAAAGACAATGGGAGTTAAAACTAAGAATGGCTCCTGAAAGAAAGAAAAAAAAAACTCACATGGAAACCAAACCGAATCAAATACAAACCAAACAAAACTAAACAAGAACAAAAACAAGAACAACAACAATAACAACAACAACAACAACAAATACAACACTCAGTAGAGAGAACAGTTTGGGCACACAGAAGAAAGAATAATAAATTCCTATGTATCTCCAAATAAGTGTTTACTTCCAGGCCCTGCAGGTTTTGGAATTCAGCGAATCCCACAGCCCTCTCCCCTCTCTCTATAGCCTGGGTGTTAGTGACATGACTCCTTTGCTCAAGAATGCTCTGTCTGTAACCTCCAGTCTGTGGCACTGTCCAGTCCAACACTCATCTCCACTCATGTTGGCTCACAGGGAAGCAATCAGACCTCTGGGTCCCATGGGTTATAGGCAGTGGTGTGTGTGCAGAAGCAGCCTCTGAACTCTATGGGATCATCTTTGGATCTGGAAGCTGAACCCACCAAATCACAGCTCCCACCACAGAATGTGGCCCGGGTGCTTCCTGGCCTGAGCATGAACTCCTCAGGGCATCTGGTTGGATCTATGTCCAGCTCTTACACTTTCCTAGTCTGTGTTCATGGCTGTCTCTCACCCAATCCCTGTTGCCATGAAGCACTTCAGCCCTGGAGTAGATGTTTCATGATGCAGACTCACAAGGCAGCGCTTTCCCAAACGCCACCTGATTAAACTCTCTTCGGTGTTGTGGCAGGCAGCTCACTGCTTTCTTTCTCCTGTGCTATCCCACTGTGAGGAAGCCACTCTCAGGATAAAGCCTCACACAGGATAAAGGGTTTTCCTTTCAACCAGTTCTGGGCTTTTCTTGGGGCAGTTGCTGTTGGGACATTCATGGTTTCTCCTGAAGAAGCTGACTTCCCAGGCAGCCTGCCTCCTCTATCGGGCATTGGCCTCCGTCTTAATTGGCTCAGTTATTTGGTGGTCATCTTTGTGGCCCTATGTGGAAGGAAAACAAGGTGTACAGCTTGAAATCTGAAGTGTGAATCCCATGGTATATAGTGTCCTACTCCCCTGATATTGTTCAGTTTTTTGAAATTGGAGAAAGTGGGTAGCTTTCTTTTAAACCTCCACTGGTATGAATGAGGGGTGAATATTTAACTTTTCATAATGTGGATTCCAACTGCTGTTTTGCTTCAATTTCACTTATGATCATTTGCCTGTGATCACCTCTACACACAATACCCCACTGAGTAGGCAGGATTCTGATTTTTATTTGTATTTAAATTCATAGCTTGAAACCTAATGCTGAGAACTTGAAAATCATGGTGTACACAAAATGTACAGCCAGAACCAGGGGATCCACATGAAAAACACTGGAAAAGGGTGCATACATCACACATCATATGGATGCTCAAGCTCCCATCATAGAGAACAAAACTTGAACTGCTGGGGAGGCACTGGGAGGCAACAGGAGTCTCTCAGAGCAGAGGAGTTTGCTGCCCGTTGGGACTCATTTGCAATAGTTCTGGACGAATGTGAACTTAGGATACAATGGGGCCTTTTCCATCCCTCATGCAGATGTGTCAGGAGAGCATCAAGGAAAGTTTGGAGCACAGCTGTTCCCAGATGGCTATTACCTAGAAAGAGTACAATAAACTCCACAGAGAGGCATATTGTCCTACTCGCAACTGGGTGGTTCTGTCCCCTCTAGTGAGATCTTGTCATGTTTCTACAGATCCTAAGATGACACATCTGCACAGTGGTGCGTTAATGACATCCTTGTATTAAGGCTTTGCAGGGTTTTCTCAGGAGCACCAGACTCGCTCACGTGCCCCTGGGTAAGTGCTGTCTGGTCACACATGCAGTGTCTGTGGTGGGCAGCATCCTAGGCAGACTAAGGGAGTCAGACAGTGGGCTTTATGGTAAGGTTTGTGTAGACTCAGATTTTCATAGACTCCAGCTTTTAACTTCATGACCTAGAAAATGAGTACTGTTTTTCATAAGATATACTAAGTTAGTTTCTGGCATGTGCTTATTTCTCTGAATTAAATGGTGTTGATTTACAGCCAATATCATTTTTGTAGAAGGTAATGTTGTTTTCATCTGAGGCTTTGTATTCCTATTTATACCCCTCATAAACAGATGAATTTTCACTGTGAGTTTCAAATACATAGGATGAGTTTCTCTCATACCATCTGTATAAATCACTTAAATATTTTTTTTAAAGTAACCCATAAATGTGTGTTAGTTAATTTTCCTTTAAATAATTTAGTATGAAATAAGGTGCTTTGTTTAAAGCATTCTCTGTGAAAGAGATGTTTACTTCATTCCTGAAAGGATATGTCAACATTTTCTCACAAAAGCCTGCGTGGCCCACTGTTGATTTCATAAAGTTGATCTTGATGGTGTCAGCCTTTAGTTTGGTGACAAATAAAGCAAGGTTGTGATGATGGAGATTTTTGCTGTATTTATAGTAAAGGTCTCTGGATATAATGCACCAGTATTTGTTGAGCAGAAAGGCTATCTATCCCACTATTTTCACCCTTTTTCCCCCAAATTTAATCTATTTCTTCTGCTTTCATTCACAGCCAATATGCCAGAAGCATTTCCTATAAAGGAAGGACTTAGAACTAAATACTTTCATCTGTTGCGATACCTATTTCTGTTTTGTCATACCCATGTTCCGCTGGTTATTTACATACTTTTCTCACCAGATTAAGAACCATTGACTTTTCTCCATATATGTTTAATTTAAAAATGCACCGACAAAAGTGACAGTTATTTTCCAAGAAAAGCACATTTTCTTTTGTGAACTGTGGGTTTTTTTTTTAGAATCTCATGCAGCCTTCTGTGTTTGTGAGGAAAAAATTTCACATTTGTGGCCAGCTGTCACTGGAATTATTCTGTCTCTTTTCTTTGGAAGAGGAATGAGGTAATTTGGCTTGGTTTGTCTAAAAATGTATATATACATGCAAATGGTGTGAATACCTTTTCAAAAACATGCACCCAGATCTCAGTTAGTATCTTTTAAGTGAAAAAATGGATAATGTTAACCCCATATTTAAAAATGTATGCAACTTCCATCCTTGTCCTCAAATTGTCCCTGAGTTTGTTCTTCCTATTTCTGGTGCTAAGTTACAAATTTTGTACACTGTGTTTGGGCCACCTCTCTGGCTGGAGATGATTTTACCTTCCTTGTGTCTGCTGTTTTTCACTCTTTCTCTATGCAGTTTTCCAGCTGGAATTCTGATGAGTTGTAGTGTGCAGACCAAAATATTCATGAACCTAAACCAATCTTTTGCTCACTGTGAGTATTACATAAAAAGCCTGATCTTCTTTTTAACTTACATTACAGACAAGGGCAATATTGGCTCCCCGTCATGGTAAAATTCATGAACAACAGCCAAGATCTGCTCTTTATGCAGCTAAGAAATGTGACTACATTCTGGATTTCAATCCTATTATTTACACAATGCCTTATTCTGCAAAATCAAAGATTGCTTTCCTGTTGTTTATGGAAAGAAAGAAAAACTAGCCACTTTCTCCACCCTACAGTCTGCCTGCCTTCAAGGCCATAAGTGCCCCCTTTGGTGGGAGTCTGCTGCGGACCTTCTCTCCCACAGTACTGCTCAGCTCTTCTCACCTCTGGCTCAGGTGCATTGACTCGAGTTTCCTCACCAGTTTGTGAAACATCAGAGGGTGCAACATATCACAGGATTGGCCCTGATCTAGGTAACTGCCAAATACCAGTGTGTCTAAAGTGAATCCTTCTTTAGATAGGGCATTAACTAGGCTCTGAATTGTGTTACATTTCTCAGGGGCTATTTGCAGCCTGAGCTATCAGTGCTCCATATGGCGACTGCTGAAAACAGATGCAGAGGTTTCTCTTTGACTTTCTATTTTCTGCTTCTTTGCATCAGCTTCCCACTTGCATTTTCTATTATATACATACCTATGGATAAATGAGCTCCAAGATGTGTTCATTAGCATATGTTCAATTGGCAGAAAAGGTGATGTTACCATATTTTAAAGAAGTACACAGCTGCCATCCATGTACTCAAATAGTTCTCAGGTTTGATTTGTGTTTCTCCTCGAGCTGGGCGTTTCACAAACACTGTGCACTGAACTTGGCCCATCTATCCGACGTGTGATGATTTTGTCTGCCCTGCTCTGTCTGCTCTTTTACCCTCTTTCTTTTTGTAGTTTTCCAGTTCAAATTCTGCCAAAATTGTGTCATGTAGACCCATACTCCCACAAAACAGAGGCACTCCCCTCTCATGGGGAGTCTCAGCTCCCAGGGCCTTTTCCAGTTTCGCCTTAAATTATACACAAAGCTATATTGGTGTTCCTGATGGTGAAGGTGACCCTAAGTACAGGAATAGCATCCACAGTGTGTTCGTTCATGCATCTAAGGCACCTAGCTTAGTTTTGAACATAAATTGTGTTATCACACAGCATTTTGTCTTGTGTCATATGCAGATTATGTTCATGTTGCCTGTAAAAAATCAAATATGTAACCCTTTGCTCACTACAACTAGTCAAACTTTCATGGTCGTAAGTGCCCAAATTTGGTGGGAGTCTGTTGAGCCCCTCCCTCCCACTGTGTCCCAGGTCTCCCTGATCGCTGGGAGTGGCGCATTCTTCACTAGTTTCTGAACCATCTGATGAGACCACATACCACAGTTTGTCCCAGGCACAGTAACTGCAAGATAACCCTTGCAGTGTCTGTAGTTAACCCTTCCTTGATCTGAGTATTAAGTAGGTTTGGAACTGTGTTGCATTTCTCAGAGCCTATTCCAGCCTTCAGTGTGACTTATGAGAACTTCCATTGGTTACTGGCTGAAAATGAGCACAGAAGTCTCTCTGACTCTTCTACTGTACTTACATTTTGTTTTCCATAAGCTGCTCATTTGTCTTTTCTTTTATCTGATACAGCACTGAAATTGTGACCCATTGTACACTCTCATCTATGTTACTTTCCCATTGAAATGTATTGATTCATGTACTTTTTAACCTTGCTATGTTGTGGATGTAGATCTTGTCATTACACATCAATTCACCCTGTGTGAAATGCAGATTACACTGAGGGCCGTGTGGTTGTCCCCCATGAGAGATCAGACAATTGTGTTTGATATTTTGGTAGAAGCAGGTACTTTCTCAGTATTGTCATTTTTCACAGCTATTTTGGGGGCATGTCTTATAGATAATCCAGTGGATGGGAGGAGCTGCTTTCCTGTCCTCTGTTCCATGAAGCTGTGCTCAGTCCGGCAGGTATGTGCTGGATGAGGCACGGCTGGGTGGGGACACTGATAGATCATTTGTGTTAGCCTGTTTTCACATTGTCTGGAATATGTTTTCTAGGAAAGTAGTATTACGGAAGTAACTTTATAACTCTCTCTCTAACCTCTACAGACAAATACAAGACAAAGTTATTTGGAGTGTTTTGCTAATAGAGTTGTGTGCAATCCACAAAATCTGGAGATGGCTGGACAGCTGTCCTTATATTCTGCCTTCTTTCTGATACTCCATGTGAATTAAAATGTAAGTGGGTGCTCATGAGTGCAGCACTTTCTTGTATTATGGCTCTGGAGATCATTCTTGTGCTCTAAGGAAGATTTTTCAGTTTAGTTTCAGGTAAGGATCCGGGGTCCTCTGACATGCCGAATGTTGAGTAAATGTAGTGCATACACACAGATCTGCCACTGCAGTCTTTCATGCTTGTACAGCCACACTTCCCTATGTAGTGGTGAAATTATTGTAGTTCTGTTCCCTTGGTTTATGGAAGATTCAAACATACTACTTCGCCTATTTTACAAGTTTTATACCAGACTCAATTTTTAAAAGCAATTACAACAAAGCATCAATTTTGCAGTAATAACATAGGGAGACATTATACTATACAATTTATATTTTGTATTTCCAAATGATTATATTATCATTAAATGTTCTACGTACCAATTGAATAGTGTTTCTCTAAAATATTATGAGGAAATATTTCATAAACTATATGAAATAGATGTTCAGGAAATCAGAATATCTTATTTCTAAGTACATGAAAGACCAAGAGGACCACTGAGGAATGTGCTCAGTGGCAGCACATGATCTCCAAGAGTCAGACAGCCCTAGTGGTCATGTGGGTATTTTCTGTTGTTGCCCCTCAGCAGATAACAGAGACACTTTTTAATCTGCTGACTGTCAAAATGGAGAAAATTATTTCACTTCCCTGTATCAATACTTTGGAAAAGATTACTGTTTTCTAATTCTTCCTTGGAAATTTCCATTTTATAAATCAAAATTTGCACAGGATTTAGACCAAGTCCTCACCTCTGAAGTCTTCAATGTGATCATCAGTTCACGGTGCATAAATATTTCAGATTCCCCTCAATCACTTATAAAGCTTTATGTTCTGGGTAGCTGTTAAAACCTAGTCTTAATCTATGATTTTCCAATGTTAAATCTGTGAAAATATGTTTCTGTGCCCATTTTACCATGGTAGGATCCTCAAATGACAGAATCTGTAAAACTCTTGCTTTAAACAAAATGGCTGCATTACACAGGGGGATAGTCCACAAGTTTGTAATCACCAAATTCTTCAGTATAAAATTTATATTTGACTCCACAGGTCTGCTGAAATATTCTTCCTTGTTTGGGGAAAGGCTGAAGTTGCAGGCTAATGGTGAACAATCTTCAGGGTTGAAATGTTTGCCATTTATCTACTGAAACCCTTAGGAAAGAATCATCACAGTTTCCTTAAAACCTGGTTGTGTTTTCTATTTTCATTCTACATGTTTGTTATGGAGTCAAAAGAAATCTGCAATGTGTGATCCTGGTAACATACAGCATAATCCTGCATTATGATGACTGAGATGCTGGTTTTTTCACTGGTTGTTTTGTTGGTTTTAGACAGTGTTTCACTGTGCAGTTCCAGCTGGCCTTGAACTCATTTTATTGTCCAAGCTGACACTGAACTTGTAGGAAACCTGTTGCCTCAGCATCTCAGGCACTGGGATTATATGAGTGTGCGCAGTTGAGACACAGTTTTTCTGGCATGAGTTTCTAAAATATATAAGCTGCATAGCTTTGGAAATTTCCAAAAGAGCTTTTCTAATTTCTTGTGTCTTATTAGCAGGTATTATTAAGAGTCTTGTATTTTGGTATTCATTTTTCCTTGGTCTTTTCAGTACACCAGAGATGATTAATTTAGATATTGTGTCAAATTTCTCAAATTACATGTACAAGGAACTATGGAATAGGAAGAATAGCTGACATTCCACCCTTATATCATGTTTGGTATTTGTGTACACATCACATCTCTAGGAAAGAAGTGATGTAATTATTCACATTTGACAGATTGGGTAACTGTAGCTCAGAATTGCTAATTGACTTTCTTTTTAATTAGATTTTATTGGTACATCTTAGATGTACATAATGTTCACATTCATCATAGAGAATTTGTACCTGTACATGATGTAACTTGCTTTGCACTCCCTGTTCAACTACCCTGACTTTAACCACTTTTCCCCTCCGCATTTACAAAGCTTTGTTTCTGTTTTCCTTCTTTGTTTCAACTTTTTCTTGCTTTCCCTTCCCCCTCCTCTCTCCCTTGTTCTCTTTCCTGCTTTGACATTTTCCTCCTACTTCACAATATCTGTTATACATTTACTGATCAGGTAACCTTGGCTTAGATGAGTGAACTGGCTTTTCAAATCTTTCATTTGATAAATGTCAGCTCAGAGATGGAAACTGGAGTCACTAGTGGCAATAACCTACTGAGCAACATTTGTTCTCTATGAATTTTTTTCTGACTATAAGCCAGAATAAAGATAGCACTAAAATTACATAACTGCATGACTGTCCCACCAACAATTATTGCTTGGGAGGAGTTCATTTCCTTAGACATACAGGCAATTCTGCTTTCCCTACTTTTACTTTAAAATGTAGTGTTTATCATATATACCTAGCAGTTCATCCACTTTCTGGAGGCACAGAGGCATATAAGACATTGTGCCTGATTTTGAAAAGTAAAAATTGAGACAAAAACAAGGAAATTTTTTTCATTCTACATAATATTTTCTTTGCAGATGTGTTTGGGGAAACCAGAAATGAAACTCATATCCAGCCACCCATGTGAAATGCTGGGATAGTCAGGAGGACAGTGGTGATTCCAGGAGGGTGTGAGGTGGTCCTGACCTCTGAAGATGGAAATGATGGGGAGGGGAAATCCACAGGGTCTGGTCAAGCCATAGTGTTGGTTGAGAGGATGATGATGGTGATAATTGTGATAAACAGTTTTTCTTGCTTTTCTCCACAGAAATTTGTAGTTTGTTTAACCCCATGAAGATGAATAAAAAGAGAAAATTGTCCAGTTATACTGACATAAGAAACATAGTTTTCTCTGAAGTCTCCATTGGGATCACAGCCAACATTGTCCTGCTTCTGTTCCACATCCTCACATTTCTCCTCAAGCACAGGCCCAAGCCCCTTGATCTGACTGTTGCTCAGTTGGCCTTAATCCACCTGGTGATGCTGGTAACTGTTGGCTTCATAGCTATAGACACTTTTGGGTTTGAGGGTTGGGGCAGTGACCTCATGTGTAAGTCAGTTATATATGTAAACAGGTTGATGAGGGCCCTCTCCATCTGTACTACCTGCCTGCTGAGTGTCCTCCAGGCCATCATGCTGAGTACCAGAAACTCTTGTTTGGCAAAATTCAAACATAAATCCACACATTATTATCCATGTTGCCTTGTCTTTCTATGGATCTTCAATATGTTCCTGAATGGTCGCTTCCTATTCTCTGTGGGTGCCACCCCCAATGTGACCTCTCACAGTGCTGTGTATGTCACTGAATCCTGCTCTCAGTGGCCTGTTAGTTACTTGTTCAGGTACATATTTCTCTCATTGGTGAATACTCAAGATATCTCCTTTATAGGGCTGATGGCTCTCTCAAGTGGATACATGGTGAGTCTCTTGTACAGGCATAAGAAGCAATTCCAGCATCTTCACAGCACCATCTTTTCTCCAAAACCATCCCCTGAAGAAAGGGCCACTTGGACCATTCTTTTGCTCATGAGTTTCTTTATGCTCATGTACTTTTTGGACTGTGTTATGTTCTCATACTCTGGTATACTGTGGAAAAGTAGTTCAGTGCATCTTTGTGTCCAGATGCTTGTGGGCAGTGGTTATGCCACAATCTGTCCTTTTGTGCTAATGAGCACTGAAAGACGAATGATCAAACACTGAACATCCAGGTGAGCACAGAGTAAATGTTCAATTCACGGTAATTTCCACTCATATAAATTAAATACTTTGAATTTCTACTAGATCGCTGAAATATGTGTAGTTATACTTTTCTGTATTATGTGACCAGTGTACAGTAGATAATTTAGCACTGTAACTCTGGAGAAACGGAGACTTCATTGATTGATGGGCATTTGGGCTGTTTGCAAGATTTAGCTATTAGAATCTGTGCCACTATAAACACTGGTGTTCATGTGTCACTTTTAATTCTTCTGGGAAGATACCAAGAATGTAAATAGCTGAGTGTCCCGACCCGCGGGTAGTCAACGAAGGCTCTAGAGGGGGGGAGTTGGATAATAGAGAGACAAGAGAGACAGGAGAAATGGAGGCAAGACAAAATTCTGTTCAAGCCTCATTTATTAAGCAGAAGTTTCGGGTTTATATACAGTGCAGGAGTGGGGATTGACGTCAGTGGGTAACTAGGCAACGGAGGGAGGT
>PVLD010037414.1:0-10259 GCA_004027595.1 Dinomys branickii | reverse complement strand
GAGAGGATCAACTGTCTGACTAAATTTGCATGTCTGTATATGGGTCCATACATCTACAATTCAAAGATATCAATGGATAAAGCAACAACTACTGTTGAGACCATATCACCTTGTCTATAGATTAGTTGTGATTGTACTATTTTCTATGATAATGGGTGTCTGTTTGTCAATATGTTTTTGTACTTTTATGTTTCTAAAAATATATATATATATATGGAAATTCCTTTTCGCTGCAGAAAAAATGGCTATCATCAAGATTCAGATAATCCCAAGTGTTGGTGAAGCAGTAGGGGAAAAGAAACCCTTCTACATGGTGAGTGGGCATTTATATTAGTGCAGCTGCAGGGGCAAGCAGAGACACCAAACAACAGCCAGATTTGGAGGCAGATTTCTTTATGTTGACAGGCACTGATTGGGATTATTTCCAGAGTATCAGGCCCTGATCTATGGTAGTCTAGGGCTTGTATGAGATAAGGAAGCACGAAATATAGAGGCCGAATGGCTTGTCAACTGGGGATTGATTTATATAAGGTGTATTACAGTGACCAGGTGATTCTTTTATTTTTTTCTTTTTGTCTTTTTTGAGACAGGGTCTTGCTATGCAGTTCAGGCTGCCTTGAGCTCACTTTGTAGCCCAGGCTGGTCTTGAACTTGCAACAATCCTCCTGCCTCAGTGTCCTGAGTGTTGGGATTACAGGAATGGGCCACCTGCTGTTTCTAAGAGACAAAAGTAAGCAGAACTGGAACAAGAACTGTTACCTGGGAAACTAACAGAAGTATACTGGACGGGGGCTATTTTCTGTTACACAACCACTATAGAAGTAAGAATGGAGATTCCACCACAAGCCAAAAATAGAAATTTCATTCAACCTATTTTCCATTTAGATATCTTCTCAACAAAGTTATAGACATCATATTATATTTGTAAGTGCATACCCATGTTTACAGCAGCACAATTTATAATAGCTAAATGAAGTGGCTTATATGTTCATCAACACATGAATGGATCCAGACAATGTGGTATTTATAAACAATGGTGTGCTACTTGACTATTCAGAAAGGTAAATTTGAGTCATTTGTAGGACAATAAATCCAACTTGAGATCATAATACAGAATGAAATAAATCAGATACCTGGAGAAGCTTAAATAGTACATGTTTTCTCTTATATGTGAAAAACAAAATATAAATAATCTAAGAGCTAAATTAAAGATAGGTACTAAGAAACAGGGAGACAGATCTTTTGCAAATGAGAAGGTGATCAGAGATGCAGGGAGGGCAAGGGAAAGGAGAGGAAGTAGATGTAAAAACTTAAGTTGTGTAATGTATGTGAATGTAATGTAATCATTATGCAATGCAATGTAATTAATGTAATCATTATGCATTGCAAACATGTACTCACAAAATATTATAGTGAAAGACCCATGGAAATTAATCCCCTTAAATAGTCACCTCACTGTGAACATGTTTATCCCATCCTTCTTGACACCTTCCAATGCATTTTTGGTAGTGCTCTTTCCAAAGTATTTTTCATGGTTAGTATGCTGCCTTTCTTCACATTTTGTTTTACTTTATGAAAGAAAAGTAAGGCAAAATTTCATAATAAGATGGTAGGAGAAAAACAATAGTTCATACATGGCATATTATCTTTAAAAGACTTACTCAGAGTAAAAGACATGGTCATAAAATTTCTCAAATTGATATCAGCACAAACATTCCTTTTCTATGAACTAAGAGACACTAATAGTTTAACTAACTTGAATTTTTTTGCCCTTTTTGCTTCCTTCATTTCCTCTTTCCTCCACCCCAGTTCCTTTTTCCTTTTAATCAATTTCTTCCTATTTTGTAACATCTAATTGTACATTTTAGAACTTGTTTATTCTTTTAATTTCTCACACCATGGAGACTATATGATGTTCACACATGAGACTGATTTATTTCACTTATGATTATGGTCTTAAGTTGCATCCACTAACCTATAAAAGTCTCAAGTCTATCTTTTATGGCTGAGTAGTACTCCACTGTGTAAAAATACCGTATCTTCTTTTAAGCATTCCTCAGTTGATGGGCATTTGGGTTGTTTGCAGGAATTAGCTATTACAGATTGTGCTCCTATAAACATGGGTGTACATATATCGCTGTAGTATGATGTATACAATTCTTCTGGGAAGATACTCAGAAGGAGAGTAGCTTGGTCAAATGGGACCACTAATCCTAGCTTTTTGATGAGTCTCCATACTGATTTCCACGGTGCTTGCACCAGTCTATACTCCTCCCAACAGTGGAGAACCATCTGTTTTTCCCCCACACCCCCTCCAATATTTGTTATTGGTTGATTTCATGATGACAGCCATATTTTCTGGAGTGAGAATGAATCTCAGTGTCATTTTAGTTTGCATCTCTTGAGTGACCAATGATATTGAATATTTTTTTCGTGTATTTATTTGCCATTCGTATTTCTTCATCTGAGAAACATATATCATCTCAGATCCCCATTTTTGGATTGGGTCTTTGAATGTGAGGGGCCTGAGTATTTTCAATTTTTTTATGTTCTAGATAGAAATCCTTTGTCTGAAGGAGGAGTAACTAAAATTTTTTCCCACTATGTGTGTTGTGTTTTCACTATATTGGTGATTTCTTTCAGTGTAAAAAAGCATTTTAATAAGATGATGTCACAGTTGTTGATTTTTGAAGTATTTCCTATGCAGTTTAGATTTTGTTCATGAACTCTCTTCTACACCTATGTCTTCAAGTTTTCTACCTATTTTCTCTCCTAGTAGATTTAATGTTTCTGTTTTAATATTTAGATCTTTGATCCATTTTGATTTTAGTTTACTGCATGGTAATAGACATAGGTCTAGTTTTAGTCTTTGGCAGGTAAACAGCCAGTTTTTACAGAATCATTTATTAAGGAGACTATCACTCTTCCAGTGACCCTTTTGCCCCCCTTGTTACAGGAGGCTGAGTGTGTTTACAGTTCTGTTTGCATCTGTTAATCTGTTCCACGGATCCTCAGACCTACTCTTTTGTTAGTACCATGCTGATTTTATCACTGTAGCTTTGTAGTATAATTTTCTGTTCCCTGGATCTTCCCACATGGTTCATCTGGAGCCAAGAAGTTGTGAAGGGAGGGACAATTCTCTGTGTCATGCTGTCTTGAATTGACTCCAAATATTTACTGCAAATTTTGTCAGATGAAAGCATCATGTATGTCCTCATCCATCTTATTAAACTCTCTCTTTCCAAAAGTAAAAATAACCATGAAAGACTTTTGTGTTAAATTAATTCAGGGCACTGAGGCAGCCAAAAGTGCTGCTGATGTGAAAGAACTTCATGAAAAAAGACTTCCAGAACTGTTTCAGAAAGTAGCAAAAACTGGAGGATAATTGTGTTCGATCAAGTGTATTTTCAGGGGGATTAATGGTTATGTATCTTTTATTGTAATTTTTTTAAAGTTAAACATTCACCATTTTGTTTCATCACGCAATGCAGTGTGTTCTCTTGGCAAAACGAAATATAGTTCAGGGTATATGCCAATCTCTATGCTAAGAATCTTCCATGGGTAATCAATCCTTTTAATCCATGGACTCAACATGCGCAGACTCAATCATCGACTTGGTGAAAATACTGGAGAAAATAGTGTCCAAAGTGAATATTTACAAACTTATTTTTTGTGTTCCATAAACTACAGTAAACCCACTATGTGCATGGTATTTACATTGTGGTATTTACATTATGTACCGTAAGTAGTCCATAGATGGCTTAGGGTATGGAGGAAGATGTAATAGTTATATGCAATTACTATACAACTTTATACAAGCGTCTGCAGCATCTACCGATTTTGATATTTGGGAAGAGAAATCTTCCAGAAATTGTTCTAGCAGGTCCCCAAAGATACCTGAGATGGCTATATTTAAATATTTCATTTTCAGACAGCCTTGTGGCCCTCAGAATGATCAAAATGAAGTATATGGAGGTTATGTGCTCAGTAGGTCAGTTTTTCAAAAGCTAATAAACAATTGCTTCATCTTTTTTCTTCAGAAATCCTTTGTCATTAATATTACATCTCTTAAAACTGAAAGACCCAGCTTTCCCACTTAGCCTGGAACAGCCCAAATGTATGTATGTGTTTTGGCACAGTGGCTAATAGCACATTCTTTCATCCCCTTAAAATACTTATACATTTGAGTTTTCATCTATAACGCATTGTTCTTATTTTTCCATTTTTATTGATCCATCTTACCTAATGCTCCTTCAATGGCAACATGATCACAACGTAATTCTATTTTTATAATCCTGTAGGCTCTTCTCTTACATGGTTTTTAGAAAACTATAATGATCATTTAGATCTCAAATAATATAGTATACTCACATTATGAGAATGAACAATAAGTGAATTTCAATGACTTTGTTTCTCTGCCAAGGTAAACTTGGTAACTAAAACTTCGTGAAAAGGTTTCTTTAAAATATGACCTTGCTTGCTTCTTCCATACTTTAGCCAGTGCAGCTAAGCCACGCCACTGCTTTGGTGCTGGAGCTGACCAAACCCTTACATCATGAGTTTTTCATGCTTTCTCTGGGATTCCCTTTACCCCAATAGTTTTCATGATAAAACTCAGGTACTGCTTCCTCTGCAAGGCCTGTTCTTCCCTTCTTAGAATTAAGTACACTTTTGTTTGCGTTCTGTTCTATGTTGGTAGTTAAGCCTGAGAGCGGGAGCTCAGTGGGGAACACAAATGGGATCAATAACTGAGTTTCTGAATATGAGAACCATCCAATCAACAATAATGAATGAATTCTAATTCTAAGACCATTTCTTAAGATTTGTTTTTGACATTCTTTCCCAGTAGTATCTGAGTATAGTAGTTCTTTTATCCAGTCCGATTGAATGTGTGTACATATTATACATAAGTATGTATATGTGTTTATATGTATATATTTATATAAACATGAGTAATAGTGTTTAAATATTTACTATTTATCATTTAGTGTTAAATATTAATGACTGTATTATTTTATACATTTATGTATATGCATGTTTGTACTTATATTTATAACTGAGATACAGTTAAGCTACATGTTGAATAATGGAATATAAGTTTTTGACATATATGATCACAATGGATTTTATAATTAAAGGCAATATGGTGGGAAAATATTTTAAAACTTCTGTTTTGAAAAATGTGTATTTTAATAAAAATTATGTTTCTTGCTTCCTTTCTTTAAGTCAACATTAAATGTTTATCCCAATACAACCTTTCTAGTCAGGGTTTGAAAGGAGAGCAATTCAATATAGCACACATAATTTGTAGGACTATTTTATAGTAGTCACCCAAAATGTCATACACAAAAGAGTGCAGGATACCTTTCCACACACTAAAGTTCCAAAGAATCCAGCTGAGGGCTTGGATTCCATGGCAACGTCCTGCATGAGTCCAGTTGAAGATCTAGAGCCCATGGCAATGCCTCATGCATGTCTGTTCATGGATTTGCACTGCCATGGCCCAAAGGTCAATGGTAGAAGTTAAAACGTCTGTGCCAGTAGGATAAAGGATCTGTGCTAGCCGGTGGAGTGATCTAAACTGGAGCTGAGAAGCAACACTCAAAGTAAGGACCAGAGGTGCCCCCCAAAGTACCACAGCCATCCTCGGTGACAACAGGTCCTGAGCTCCTCTGACAGTGAGATCATCTGAGCTCATATAAGGAAAACAGGTATGACAAGCTCCTCAAGAGAACCTACAGCCCCAGGAGAACCAACAGCCCCTAATCGCACCCCTTCTCCAATTCTCTTTTTATGCTGTTGGCAACAGTCCTCAGGTGGGCCTTCCACACCCAGCACCACAGTGATCCAGTTCAGCTAGCTGTGTTATAAGTTGACCACAAGTCATCAGTTCAGCACAAGTTTCTATTATATATTTTCTACTCTTTACAGTTTTGTGGCATGTTTTTGCTTTTTCTTTTCTCCTGAATTTTTGGTTCCACTTTTCTTTTCTTGTAATAATTTTTTTCTTTACAATTCAATTTACTTACTTGCATGTTTTTATCTTGTCTCTAAATAATCACTTATTCAGTTTCTAGCTGTAATGCAGAATTCTCATGGGTTTAAAATCACTGTTTCCCACATCTTAATGTACTTTTAAGGATTTTGGCACTAGCTTGAGTAAACACATCTGAATTATATTTTTTATGACTTCCCCTGCCTTCAACCTGCGGCTCTTCTTTGCTTTCATTTCTCTAAAGTCAACATCAAAATCAAATATTGATGTAAACTTTGTCTTCTTGACCATTCTTATATGCCATCTTTAATTAAGTCCTATACTTTCTAGTTTTGTCTAAAAGTGATCTTCTCTTCTACAAATACATTGTCAGGTAACTCCTCCCATCCAGCTCATTCACATATAAACTTCTACTGTTCATCCAAGTGTCATATTTATATACCATGTCAGGGAGGGGAGCTTTTGAGTCATCTAACATAAATGAGTATTTTTTGCCACTAATGTTTTGAGGATTATGCCCTGATTTGTGAAAATGTTGGGGTGCAGTGACTTTTGGGGAAAAGTGGGGGAAAATACCAAAAGTACAAGGATTTGATTGGGTTTCTAAGTTCACGACTGTAGCTATCTAAAATTTCATAGATCTCCAGTTTTTATTTTCTTTTATTTTATAGAAAATAAATGAAACAAATTTAAAAACAAAATAATGGGAGGACAACAATAGTTAATACACTGAATATTGTTATCTTAAAGTAGTTACTCATAGTATAAGATATGGGCATAAATATTTCTCCCAATGATATTAGCACAAACCTTTCTTTTCAATGAACTAAGAGAAATGAGTAGTATAATTATCTTGTATTTTTTTCCTTTTCCCTTCCTTCATTTCTTCTTTCTCCCACCTTAACTCCTCTTTCTATTTGAACAATCTTGCCCATTTCACAATATCTATTGTACATTTTGATCCTTATTTAGTCTTTAAATTTCTTGTAGGAGGGAGACAATAAGATGTTTACATATGTGAGATCTCTACTTCTAAATTTTTTATTGTGAAAGGATTGGAATTAGATTTCTGAGAAAAGACAAATATGATAGGGATCTACTTATCAGAATTGGAAGGGTGACATTCTAGAGATAAGAGAACAAATTAATGTAACAGATAAAAGTATGCATGCTGTAGTCAAAAAGGTATTATACTATTTTAGCTCCATTAGAATTTTGCCGATCTTGTTCACTGTGAGTTCTCTGAACCAAAGAGAGCATCTGCATGACAGGAGCTCAGTCGTATTTGTTCAGTTACTGAGTATAGGTATTTGCCAATTATTTAAGATAGTTGACCTCACTTCTTGAACTACAATATGAACTATTACTCTTACCCAATGAGAGTGTTATGAGGATTAATGAAAGAATGCATGTAAGGTGCATAGTCTGGGCTACATACAGTTTCAGCTATGAGGACGTGAGTTGCTATATAAAGTCAGAGGTAAGAGAGAAGCAACAATGTTTGTGTCATCTGCATGCACCGACATTATCTTGGGGATCAGTCAGATGTAGAACTATTTTGTTTCCAAGTATATGCTTTAATAAGATGGTGGGATTTGAGGAAGGAAGTTATGACATTAGAAATGACAAGGAATGATACTTTTAGGATATGTAGGTTTTTCTAGATTTTAAACTACTATTGAAAAACTTATTTTGTGTATTTGTCTCCAAAAGATTAGTATCTGACCTTATAATTAATAGGACATACTTTAAATTGGGAGAGAATAAGTTTAAAAATAGGTTTAACTTTGACAACATTTTCTTTTTAATTTTAAAGACAAAAGAATGGAGACATATGACAAAATTATACAGTAAGTAGAAGGGAATTAGCACTGGATGTTGTAATACATAATGTTATCTTCACATTAGTTAACACAAAAACATTGAAGAGAAGAGAGCAGGGAATTTGCACTGAATGCTGTATAATATAAAGTTATCTTCACTTCTCTTAATACAAAAACGATTGAGGAAATACAGAATTATAGAAAACATAGAAGGGAATTAGCTCTGGATGCTGTCCAACATAATGTTTCCTTCACCTTTGTTACTCAGTTACACGGATGATGGCCCAATTGATTGTTCAATTTTTCTCCTCCCTCATCTCCGTTGCCCCACCACTCAATCAGTCATCTTCCCTGTGATAAAAACTATACTCCTGGGTTTATCTATACCCCTGGACTCTCGCCTTGGGAAGAGATATAGCTGCCTCAGACTATACTATAACATACATGGGTGTATACAAACTGCCATGGTCGGAGGTGGAAAAGCACATATGCTCACAGAGAACCGCCTGGCTCCACCCCATTGCCATGCTATGTGTGGGGGTGGGTCCAGTCCATGAGGTGCCCTCAGCAAGGCCCACTGCGGAGCAGCTGCGGGGCCCACTGCGGAGCAGCCGTGGGGCCCTCAGCAGAGCAGCCGTGGGGAACGCGCCCCCATCGGGGTGCCCTCAGTGACCCATTTGGCTCTGTCCCATTGCCCTGATGCCAGAGGCCCTTTCTTCTCTTCCCACCTCCTTCTGATTTCCATCATTACCATTCCCCACCCCTTCCAGCTGGGCACTGGACAAACTTATGATGCTTGGTATAAGGGCTTGAAATCTCTCTGGCCCATTCTCACTGTGTTAGTTCAGGGTATGAACTGAGACTAAAGATTAGTTCTAGAACAGAGATGGAGGATTTTTCTCACGTCTGCTGTATGGAGTATGTTGTTGCTTTTCAAACTCCCGGTCTGCTGCTTTTCATCTAATCCGTTGCTATGGGTTCATGCAAGGTTCATATGTGCTACCTGTAAGGAGACCCTCTTGGTGCTCACATTAATAGTTTGGGGTGAGTTCTGAAGTGTGTGGGTTCAGCCCATTGTTGCCAGGAACAGGAGGCACTTGCCCAAGCCCCCGAGACTCCAGGTGCTCCCAGAAAGAGTTCAGGGCAGGAGCTGAAGCCCAGTAATTCAGTTCATGCTTCCTGCCTGATGCTGGAGTGAGAAGGGCATGGGGCTGTGTGATCCACCTCCATCTGCAGCTCTCTCTTACTATTGTGCCCCAGTTCCCATTTGTTCCTTGTCTGTATCCCTGGGATTTGCTGTGGCTCTGGGGTCGCTGCCGATGCACCCCACCGCTCCCCGCTGGCAGCCACCCACACCGACACACAGACAATTAAAGAACTACAAAATTACACAGAATATAGAAGGGAATTATCTGTGAATGCTAATTTACCTAATGTTCCATTCCCACTTATTACTCTTTATACTGGTAGTGGCTCGCTTGAAAATTCAAATTCTTTCCTCCCTTATCTCCGTTGCTCTACCACATACTTCTGAATTCTCACCTTGGGAGGAGACACGGCTGCCTCAGACCATACTCTACAAGCTGTCCTGTTTGGGGTGGAAAAGCACCCATACTCATCACGGACCTCCTGTTTCCTCCCCGCCTTCGTACTGCATAGGGTGGGGGCGGAGGTGAGTGGGTTCTGTTCCCCCTCTATGGCGTCACTTGTCAACCCCCAGTGGGGCCGCCCCGGCCCACAGAGCCGCCCACGGACGGAGGGGCCACCCGGGCCCGCAGAGCCGTCTGCGCCCACAGCCGGTGCCTGTACTCCAGGTCTGCTGCTCTTCATCAAACGTGTTGCTATGGGTTCTTGCCAAGTTCATATATGTAAGCTGTAAGTAGGTCCTCCTCGTGTTGTTAATAGTGTGGAGTGAGTCCTGAAGTCCGTATAATCGTCCCATTACTGACAGGAGAATTTGTTGATTACTCCCGCCGCGTAGTCTCTCCGTGTTCACAGTGAGATTTCAGGGCGGGAGCTGGAGCCCGGCACCTTGGCACTTCCTGCTTCCCGCCCAGTCCAGGAGCACAATCGCAGCTCCCTCCGCGGTCCGCTCTGTCCCCTCAGGGCCGCGGCCCGGCCCTGCTGCTCCCCGCTCACCCAGTAAGGGGGTGGGGGAGGGGATCGCCTGGGGCAGACGCAGGGTCGGTGCCGTGAGCTGTGTCCTATTTAGACTGATTCCATCCTGTCTCCCGGCACCGATTAGGGATGTTTCTGCAGGATCAGGTTTCTGTTTCCGTGGGTGTTGTAATTTCTCGTCTTTGTCCTGGATTCGACTACTGCTCCCGTCCGCCATTGCGTCTTCTTATAGCTACGCACCCCCCTCTGACCCTCTCTCGGAACTCCACACTCCCCTGGCCGAGCTGGGAGGCTTCCCTGAGGGTAGGTCTCCGTAGCTGAAG
>PVLD010037413.1:0-10258 GCA_004027595.1 Dinomys branickii | reverse complement strand
CCGGGGACTAACACAGAGTAAAAATTCCTCTGATCTCCGGCCTTTGCAAAGGTTATGTTTCCTGAAAGAGGAAAAACTTGAGGTGGGGCACCTTTGTGGAGGGTGGGAGGGGGTGGGGGAAGTCAGAAGGCAAGAGACCCGCCCTCCTCCATTGATGGGGATGGCGTCCCTGAACTTGGACTCCTATAACGGACCCTACTGGACAATGTCCTTTACCCAGTAATGCTCTTACCCTTGAACTGAGGGATGCCTGATATGCTCGATGCGAATTCTTCACTATCTACAGTAGTTCTAGCTTGGTCTCCCTTTCTTACTGCTATAGGACATATCCTTCACTTACCTTCACATATTCTGAGACTGTTCACCAACAGTATTTCTTAGTTCGGTATCCGCCTTAATTGTCCACTGCACAGAGGCATTCGCAATGCCTTTCTAACGAAGATTATGAATGTGGTTGTTGAAATCTAGGCTTCTTCTTGAACTTTGCAGCACAGTCCTTTGGAGGTGCTTACCTCCCGTCCTACGAGTGTCTCCAACAAATTGGTTTCAGGTGTGCTCTCAGGTCACACCCTTTCCTCCCTGAAGCATGACTCTTGGCATGAGACGTGAGGAACCAGCATGGGCATTGCTTTGGAGAGACTCCTCCTGGTAATTCCCTTTACTTCATCTTTCTCTTTCTTTCTTTCCTTCTCTTTCTCTCTCTCTCCCCCTTTCTTCCTTCTATCTTTCTTTCCTTCTGTAGCCTCAAACTCACACGATCCTCCTGCCTCAGCCTCCCAAGTGCTGGGATTACAGGTGTGCGCCACCACATCCAGCTTTTCCCATGATTTCTTATTTACAGGTCTTCACAGGGCTCTTCTCCTAAACCAGTGGCCTCAATGACATTCCCATTCTCTTCTTTCAAGGAGAAGGGTTCTGAGGGAGAAACTAAGATGCCTGGAGTACCAGAGATGGTGAAAAAATCACGCAGTGAGCCCCAGCAGTCTAAGAAGACAGGAAGAAATGGGGGAGAAATTAATTCTGGGAGAATGGCAGCATGGCAAGCAAAACTCAGCCTCTCCAAGATTCAGAGTCCAGATGTTAAAAATAACAACTTGAAGTGGGAGGAAATGAAGGTGGTGGATCCTCAGGAGCCAGGAAGGACCTGGCAGAAAAAACTGGGTCCTACAGAGAAATTGAAAAGCAGAACACAATGCAGAAAAATGAAGGGGCATCAGCACTTCCTCCACGGCTCCTGCTCCCTGGCTGCTAGCTCCCAAATAAGACCAAATCTACAGAAACAGGGTGAATGTGGAGGACTCCAGGGGCCTTCAGGGAGAAATGCAGCAGTGAACCACACTGCGACCGGCAGATGCTGTCCGCTGCCATATCCCCTGCAGAGCGTGGTCGAGCGCCATTCCAAGGAGGGGTTGAATGAACCCCGGACTCAGAGCAGCCACGTGCTGGCTTCCTTTCAGGGCTCCCACAGTGACTGGGTGAGGGGCAGCCTCGGAAGACAACCAAGGCCAGGGAGCTGCGGCCAGGCCAGCCAGGGACCTCCAGAGAGGGTTAAGCTAGAGGGCTCACCCCCGGCCCCATGGCCAGAGGCCAGGCTCAGCCTGAATCACTCCAGATTGGAAAGGCACCCTTGTGCTAACCCTATTGCCTGCTGGTGGCTGTGTGCAACCTGACTGCCTTCTTTAATGTCTTGGATTGGACACTGCCCCAAAAGTGTAGATCCTGGAAGAAAATCTGCAAAATCACAAAGAAGCCAGCCATGGCGACGCATGCCTATAATCCTAGTTGAGGTGAGGATTGCCACAAATTCAAGGCCAGCCTGGGCTACATAGTGAGACCCTGTCCCAAAAAACAAAACAAAACTCAAAGAAATTTCACTGTTTTTTGTTGTTTTTTAGGTTTTTCGGTTTGCTTGTTTTGTGACTGCACATTTGGGTTTTTTGTTTTGTTTTGCTTTCTTTTGTTTTTATCTTTTTTCCTCCCCTCCTTTCTTCCTTACCAGTGTCCTGGGACTGGGGAAACCTTCATCCTTCTGCCTTGCTTCTCAGCTCTTTTGCTTACTTTTTTTCCTTCTCTTCCCTTTAAATTTTTCTCCTGTTGCTGGGTGTGGTGGAGCACACCTGTAATCCCAGCACTCAGGAGGCTGAGGCAGGAGGATCCTTGTGAGTTCAAGGCCAGCCTGGGCCACAAAGTGAGCTCAAAGCCAGCCTGAACTGCATAGCGAGACCCTGTCTCAAAAAGACAAAAAAATACATAAAACTTTAAAAATAAATTTTTCTCCTGTCAACTATTTCTCTTTTATTTTTACTCCATATAATTCTCCCTATTTTCTCCCTCTTTTCCTTTTCCTTTTATTTCTCACCAGTTTTTTTTTCTTTTACCTTTATCAGATTCTATAAATACCCTTCTATTCTCCAGTAAGATCCTTTGTACCACTTCCCTCTCCTCCTTCTCATAGCATAGAGCTGAACGTTTTCCTCTTGCATTCCCAAATCCAATATCTTTAATAGTATAACCATAAAGCTTTGTTAATCTTTTGATTCTTAGCTTTTTAAAAATACTGTTGAGGCCAGGCATGGAGGTACACACCTGTAATCCCAGCACTTGGGACATTAAGGCAGGAGGATTGCTGTGAGTTCAAGGTCAGTCTAGACTGCTTAGAAACACCTGTCATTTTTTTTTGTCTTTTTGAGATAGGGTCTCACTATGTAGTTCAGGATGACCTTGAGCTCATTTTGCAGCCCAGTCTGTCCTTGAGCTTCCAACAATCCTCCTACTTCAGCCTCCTCAATGCTGGGATTACAGGCGTGCACCACTAAGCAACACCTGTCTTAAAAGAAATCATTGTTGAATTCTTTTCTACCATTAGTGGAGATACAACATGTGCATTTAGTACATATTAGCTGTAAAAGCTAAATAAGATGATACAAAACATGAATGACTAGGTCAGGTGTGGTGGTGCATGCCTGTAATACAGCACTCAGGAGGCTGAGGCAGGAGAATCCTTGAGAGTTTGAGGCCAGCCTCTGTTACAAAGGCCAGCCCGAACTGTATAGTGAGACCCTGTGTTAAAAAGACAAAAAACAATAACAACAACAACAACAGTAAAAAACCAAAAAACATAAATGACCAGTTTACAAAAGCTTTAGAGTCCATGAAAAGGTTTTCATCAGGAATCCAGGAGATTAAAAATCATATTGAAAGTATGGGGTACAGAACCAGGCAGAGCAGAATTTCAGAATTAGAAGAAAATGATGCCCTCAGAAACCAATGACTCAGAGACACCTTAAAAACAAGAAAACATTAACAATGGACCCAACAACTGCTAGATGATGCAAAGAAGACTAAACTAAGAATAATTGAAATAAGTGAAAAATCAGAAGACAATACAAATGACATATGAAAAAAATTATTCACAGAAATAGTGGCAGAGAACTCCCCAAATATAGGGAAAGGAATAAACGTACAGTAAGTAAGGCATACAGAACCCCCAAGTAGTCACGAACAAAAAGAACCTCTCCATGCGAAATTATGCTCAAAGTACCAGAAGTCTATCACAGGAACAAAATCTTAAAAGTTTTTAGTTTTCTTTTGTTCTATGTTGGGTTTTGTTGTTGTTGTTGGGTTTTGTTTTGCTTTTGTTTTCATTTTGAGACAGGGTTGCACTATTCAGTTCAGGCTGGCCTTGAACTCACTATGGAGCCAAGACTGGCCTCAAATTTATGGTGTTCTTCCTGCCTCAGCCTCCTGATTAAAAGTTTTTAGAAAAAGGCAACAAGTCACATACAAAAGTGAATCCATTAGAATTACAGCAGACTTGTCTACATAAACCTTAAAGGCTAGGAGGGCCTGGAGTGAAGTATTTCAAACCCTAAAAGAGAATTTCCAACCCCAATTTATGTATCCTATAAAACTTTCCTTTAAAATTGACAGATTAGTTGGGTATGGTGGTGCACACCTATAATCCTAGCACTCTGGAAGGCTGAAGAAGGAGGATCTTTGCAAGTCTGAGACCAGCCTGGGCTATAAAGTGAGCTCAAAGCTAGACTGAACTGCATAGCAAGACCCTGTCTCAAAAAGACAATAAATAAATAAATAAATAAATAAATAAATAAATAAATAAATAAAATTGACAGAGAAATAAGGTATTTTCATGACAAGGAGCACCGCAAGAAATTCATGACCACAAAACTAGTACAGTTAGAAACGAAAGAGCTAAGGGAGTCACTCTCTTCTCTCCATCCAACCATAAACATAACACTACCTTAATGATTATCCAGATTTAAATTTAAGAGGTCGCAACGCCCAAGGTGGCAGATTACTGGCACCAGTGAGAGAGACAGTGGAGGGGACCTGGGACCAGAGGTGTCTGACCCTTTAAATCCTGGAAGACTGACTTAGTAAGTCCCTTCTTTCCCGTTTTCCCTGCTTCCGTTTCCTGCTGCCACTATCCTGTGATCTTAAATAAGTATGGCTACTTACCATGCACTATCACATGCTTCAAAGTAGTTCTTCCCTTGTATACAAGAACCTGGACTATTTTCAGCCCACTCAACTGTAACAAAACCAGTGTTACCATAAATCCTCAAGGTTATCCTGAGAGAGGCAATCAAGCCAACAGTGCCAGCAAGTCAGAAAGAATGAGTACACCTGGTGGAATGAGCTGCTGGCCCAAAAGGGGAACATAAGGAAATCAGCAAGAGAAAAACAATGCCAATATCAAGGACTGGGTTAAATAACCCCAACTTATTACAGGCTGATCAGGCCCACAGTCTCCCAGGTGTGTGGACAGACAAAGGCGTAAATAAGAAATGAGACAATGGAATATGATTTCAGGGCTTCCAGGAGGGACTAATTCTTTTTCAGCTTCAATATTCTCTGAATTAGCCAAAGACTTCTGGGTCGCCCGTTGTTATTAGGTTTTCAAATAAGGGAGGGGGATACTCAAGAAAATGCAGGTATCTGGGCAGGACTTGGGAATCCTTTCAAGGACTCCTCCAAGTACTATTATGTTAATTTAGGAGAGCTATGTTATCTCCAAGAAGGCCCTCAGAGCTGGGCTGCAGCCATAGTTTCCTTAAAGTTAATAGTGGTAAGGAACCAGACATTCTCAGCTGCGGTCACCTTGTCCTTGAGGCATAACAGCGTCCCAGCCCAATACAGGCCTCAGCAGTGACCAATGACTCATAGAGGTTCATTTACTATGAGTCAGCTGCCCATCTGCAGACAAGGTGCCTAAGCTTCAGACAACTCCCAAGTAAATGTGAAAAGCCAATTGGTTAATATTAAATCCTGCTCAGAGCCACTTCATAGTGGTCCCCAACAGCCAACAAGTCAGTGCCTCTCAGTAATAACTTTCAATGTTAATGTTCTCAATTCTCCAATCAAAAGACTCAGACTGGCAGAATGGATCAAGAAACAAAACCTAACAATGTGCAGTATAAAAGAAATACACATTTTCAAGCAGGAGCCTAAAGTGGTATCTTTCTATGGTTTGTTGGCCATTTTAGAACTTTAGAAATGTAATGGTCAATTCATTAGAAAGAAACAAATAACTAAATAAATTTTACTCCACCTGGCCCAGGGAGTGCCAGGCGCTCTGCCCGGCCCCCGGGGTGTGCCAGGCACTCCACCCCGCCCCCGGAGCTCCACTGGACCCTGTGGCATGCCAGGCCCTCCACCTCATCCTTGGAGCTCTGCCCAGCACCTGAGACATGCCAGGCGCTCTGCCCGGTCCCCCAGCTCTGCCCAGCTCCCCAGGGTGTGCCAGGCGCTCTGCCCTGCCCCCAGAGCTCCACCCGGCCCTCAGGGCATGCCAGGCACTCCACCCGGCCCCCCAGGGCGTGCCAGGCAATCTGCCCCACCCCTGGAGCTCTGGCCCACCTCCAGGGCATACCAGACACTGTGCCCGGCCCCCCAGAATGGCCCTGAAGACTCACCTGAGCCTATAGACACGGACGCGCTGACAGAGCTTGGCAGTTCGTTGTGTAACCCCACCTACCCAACCAGATACCCAACGGCTGGCCAAAGGGTGCTTCTCCACCTCCTGCCATAGTAATTTGTGTACACCCACATATTATACAGCACATTTAGAAGCAGCTAAGTCTCTTTCCAAAGTAAGAGCATGAGGGAGTAAATAAACCAAAAGTGCAGTTATTACCAGTGGGAAGACCACTGACAGGGTGGTGGAACAACGGAGGTGAAGTGGAGAAAATTGAGTGATGGAATGAGCCATCATCTATATAACTGAGTGATAGGGGTGGGGATGACATTATGTAATGCAATATTCAGTGGTGGCCCCTACTATTTTCTCTGTAATTTGGTGTTTCCTTTATTGTTTTTGTGTTAACAAATGCAAAGACAATACTATGTAATGCAGCATCCAGTGATGTTTCCCTGCTGTCTCCTCTGTAATTCGGTACTTCCTTAATTGATTTTGTTATAACAAATATGAAGATAACATTATGTTATACAGCATCCAGTGCCAGTTCCCTACTATCGTCTCTATAACCTGGTATTTTCTGTATTGTTTCTGTGTTATTCTGGGTTCTTTTGTCTTAAAAATAAAATTTTAAAAAAAGACATAACTAAAAAAGAAACTCAAAGAAAATCAAAGGATGGACACCAATACTCCATACAACAGGAGCTCAGGAGAAAAGTAGGCACTGCTATTCTAATTTCAACCAAAGCAAATTTCAAGTCAGGACTGATCAGAAGAGACAAAGATCACTGCATATTGGTTGAGGGAAAAATTCAACAGGAGGAGTTAACAATTATAAAAATATATGCACCAAATACCACTGCACCCAATTTTATAAAACAAACACTCATGGACATGAAAAATCAGATGAACACTGATACAATTGTCATGGGAGACCTCAACATCCACCGTCACAAATGGACAGACCAGCTAGTCAAAAAATCAACAAATATCAGAGTTAAACCAGACCTTCAAACAAATGGACTTAATAGATATCTACATAGTGTTCCATCCAACAAAATATACACATTGTTCTCAGTAATACCCGGGACTCTCTCCAAAGCAGGCTACATACTGGCTAGCATAAGAGCATGCTTAAGCAAACAGAATAAACAAAATTATAGTGTGTGTATTATCTGATCATAGTGCAATGAAACTAGAAATCAACGGAGAAAGAAGCCACAGAAACTACGCAAACACAAGGAAGTTAAATAATATTCCTTTGATAAGTCAATGGGTCATCAATAGATAAAAATAAAGAATAAATTAGACAGTTTCTACAGTCAAACAATGTCAGTGCAATGTACTAGGACCTATGGGACACAGTGGAAGCAGTCCAAGAAGGCAGTTTACAGCTGTGAATTCCCACATCAGAAAAAGAGTGAGCGCAAGGAACCTGATGGTGTGCTTCAAGTTCCTTGAAGAACAAGAACAACCCAAATCCAAAGCTAGTGTGAGGAAGGACATTGTAAACGCACAGCAGAAATTAATGAAATTGAGACTGAAATTTAAAGAACCAAAAAAAAGAGAGAATGAATGAAGAGTCAGTTCTTTGAAAGATTAAACAAAATAGAGACCCCTTAGCCAATTTCACCAAATAAGACCCAAATTCATGCAATTAGAAATGGAAAAAGCAAAATTACAACAGATTCTGCTGAAATCCAGGGAATTACCAGCTGCTTTGAGAACTATACTCTAGTAAAACGGAAAACTCAGCAGAAAGAGACAATTACTGGATACATATAAACTGCCAAAGCTAAACCAAGAAGAAATAAAAAATCCTGAATAATCCAATCTCAATCAGTTAAACTGAAAAAGTAATAATAAAAAAAAAAACTACCAACTAAGAAAAGCACAGGTACCAACAGATTCACTGACAAATGCTACAAGAACTTTAGAGACAGATCTAATGCCAACATTCCTCAAACTAAAGAAATGAAAAGGGAACCAGGACTCCCAAAGTCGTTCCTGGAAGCAAGCATTGCTCCGATTCCCAAACCAGAAAACCACCCTGCCAAAAAGGAGCATCACAGGCCAATCTCTTTAATGAATACGTATGTGAAAATCCTCAGTAAGATACTAGCAAACAGAATGCAGCAAATCATCAAAAAGATCATATATCATGAAAAGGCAGAATTCATGCCAGGGATGCAGGAATGGTTCATTGTGCTCAAACCAATACACCACACAAACAGAAGCAAGGACAAAAATCACATGATCATCTCAATAAACACAAAAAGAGCATTTGACAAAGTCCAACACCCATTCATGATAAAAACTCTGAGGAAAAAGGAACAGAAGGCCTTTATCTCCACCTGGTAAAAGCCATCTATGGCAAACCAACAACCAACATCATACTAAATGGGGAGAAACTGAAAATTTTCCTTCTAAAATCAAGAGCAAGACAAGAGATGTCTGCTACCATCACTCCTCTTCAGTATAGTTCTCAAAACATTCACTAGAGCAATTAGACAAGAGAAAGAAATAAAAGAGATACAGATAGGAAAGAAAGAAGTTAAATTATCTTTATTTGCAGATGACATGGTCCTCTACATAGAAGACTCCAATGCCTCCACCAAAAGACTACTAGAATAACCAAATTAGTAGCATAATAGGATATAAACACTCAAAAATCAATACTGTCACTGTACACCAATAACAAATTCATTGAGAAAGTAAGGAAACAATGCCTTTCACAATAGCATCAAGAAAAATTAAATATCAACCAAGGAAATAAAAGATCTCTACAATGAAAACTATATCATGAAAACAGAGATTGAAGAGGATATCAGAAAATGGAAAAAGAGTCCTGTTCCTGGACAGGCAGAACCAACATGGTCAAAGTGGCCATACTTCCAAAACTATTATACAGACTTAACACAATCCCAATCAAAATACCAGTAGCATTCCTGGGGAAAGCAATCCTAAAATTTATGTGGAACCAGCAGAGACCTACAACAGTGAAAGCAGTTCTGGGCAACAAGGGCAAGGCAGGGGCAGCACAACTCCAGGCTCCAAGTCATACTACAAAGCTAGAGTGATAAAAGATTTGTGGATCAGTAGAACAGAACAGAGGACGCAAAAACAACTCTAAGCATATTCGGCTACATTGTCTTTGACAAAGGGCCAAATCTTTCCTCTGCAGGAAAGATAGCCTCCTCATAAAGGGTGCTGGAAAAACTGGCTATCCACCAGCCAAAGACTGACCCTAGACACATAGCTCTCACTATACACTAAAATAAAAATGGATTGAAGATCTACACATTAGAACAGAAACAATCTGGTGGGAGACAAAATAGATAAAATACTTGGAGACAGGTGTAGGCAAAGACATTCTGAACAGAACCTCAGTCGTATAAGAAATAATAGCAAGAATCAACAACTGGGATTGCATCAAATTAAAAAGCTTCTGCATAGCAAAGAAAATCAACAACAAAGTGAACAGACAACTTGCAGAATGGGAAAATTTTTTCCCAGCTACTCCTCAAAGGACTAGTATCTAGGCTATAGAAAGAACTAAAAAATTAGACCTCCCCCCATATATTAATGAACCAATTAAAAAATGAGCATCTTTCACTTTAGAATAAATGCTTGCTCAGATGAAGAAGTCACAAACAGTCAATAGATACATTTAAAAAACGTTCAACATCGCTGGCTATTTGAGAAAGGCATATTAAAACAACACTGAGATTCCATCTTACTCCAGAAAGAATGGTTACCATCTTGAAATCAACCAATAAAAAATGCTGGTGAAGCTGAAGAGGAAAGGGGATCCTTCTTCTTTGTTGGTAGAAGTGCAAACCCATACAATCATTATGGAAGTCGGTATGGAGATTCCCAAAAACCTAAAAATAGAAATTCTATCTGACCCAGGTATTCCCCTCCTCGGTATCTTCCCAAAAGAGTTAAAGACATTGTGTCACAGTGATATATGCATATCTATGTTTCTAGCAGCACAATTCATAATAGCTACATTTTGGAAGCAGGCTATATGTCCATCAACAGATGAATGGACGAAGAAAATGTGTTATTTATACACAGTGGAGAACTACCCTGCCATACCGAATAAACTTGAGTCACTTGGACTTCCGGGAAGATGGCGACCGGGTAGGCAGCAGAGAGAGAACCTCCCAGAGGATTACCACCCAAACAATGAAATATAGCAATATGAAGACAGAAATGAGGACTTCCGGGAAGAAGACGACCAGCCGAGAGAGCGAGTGTGGAGGGAAGAACGGCTTCAGCTCCTGAACCCGACAGAGAACGCGCTACTGGGACAAA
>PVLD010037412.1:0-10260 GCA_004027595.1 Dinomys branickii | reverse complement strand
GTTAGATACTCCCTACCTAGTGACCTGGGTGAGGTGTGTAAGACTGCTCCCCCACCCTCCCAGGGTTCCCTGCAGGTATAGGGATGGATCTCCTCCCCCACTCGGTGATCTGGTGGCGAGCGCCGATATCTCACCAGTTATTGGAGTCCCTGCAGGCATGAAGGTTCCAAGGTGCCAGTCTATCCTTTGGGGCTTTCTGTGCGGCTCGCCCGATGCGCACGAAACGTGAGACCGCTGGGCGTCGCCGCCGCCAGAGAGCCAATCTCTGTCGGGAGTCGCCGGAGAGCTGCGTCAGGTCGGGGGGCGGGAGGGATCGAGCTGTCTGTATTCTCGGGGCGCTAGGACCCAGCAAATCCCTCTCTCCACCTCCGGCGGCGTTTGGGGCCCTCCGCGCGGCTCGCCCGACATGCGCGAAACGTGGGATTGCCGGGCGTCTCCGCCGCCAACAAGCCGATCTCTGTCGGGAGTCGCCGGGGGACTGCAACGGCTCGGGAGGCGGGAGGGATCGAGGCGTCCGTGCTCTCAGGGCGCTAGGACCCAGCAAATCTTTCTCTCCGCTTCCGGCGGCGCCTGGGGCCCTCCGCGCGGCTCGCCCGATACGCGCGAAACGTGGGACCGCCGGGCGTCTCCTCCACCAACAAGCCGATCTCCGTCGGGAGTCGCCGGGGGGCTGCACCGGCTGGGGAGGCGGGAGGGATCGAGGCGTCCGTGCTCTCACGGCGCTAGGACCCAGCAAATCTTTCTCTCCGCTTCCGGCGGCGTTTGTGGCCCTCCGCGCGGCTCGCCCAACACGCGCGAAACGTGGGATTGCCGGGCGTCTCCGCCGCTAGCAAGCCGACCTCTGTCGGGAGTCGCCGGGGGGCTGCACCGGCCCGGGAGGTGGGAGGGACCGAGGCGGCCGCGCTCCCACTGCGCCTGGACCGAGCCCAGCTTCTTCCCCGGGGGGATCGTCCCTGGCTCCCAGCGTCTGGGGCTTTCCCACGTCTCGCCCCGGCAGCCTGGTCCGCCCTACCACATCTCCCCCGGCATCTCAGAGAAATACGCCCAGTTTAAACTTCCCAGCCGAGGTCCCGGCATTCACGCTCGCCAAGTCTGTCTCGAGCTGGTGGTGTTTATTAAGGAGGTTCGCTCCCCCGCTGCTCACCTGGTCGCCATCTTCCCCGGATCTCCAGACCTCCTTACAGTTCTATATGAAGTTGTGATTTCAAAATGAACGAGGTATTGCATACTAGTTTATTTTTAAAGAGATGAATCTTAGTAAATCATGGGTTGATAAAGCTATGTTGGTAAGAATATGCTGAGTTTTATTTACCCAGCTCTTGCAGGATGTACATGAAGAATGTATTTTAATATAAAACGTAAACCTAGCGTGTGGCATGCATTTGTTTTGTGACATCTTATTAATGAGTTTTAAATTTGTGTATTTCTCAACTTCCAGTGTTTTTATTACTTGGATATTTTAATATATGTCACTTTATATATTTAAGGTGCACAATATAATAATTTGATATACATATTGTGAAATAACTATCACTATTTTAAACATCAGAGTTTTGCCCCATCCCTGTATTGAGAAGGGAAAGAGTTTCAAACGTGTGCCTCCATCTTTGGTCATTAAGCTAACTGATGTTAACCTATTAAAAATGTTCCCTCCCTTTTTCCCTTTAAAGCAAAGCCTGTAACTGCACCATCAACACAAGAAAGCAATTCTAATCTAAAAACAGAGCATCACTATGGCATATTGTGTTACCAGTTGCAGAAGTTGCCTCTGACAGAATACCTAAAGAGAATGAGACTTCCACGAAGCATAGATTCACACTCAGGTACAAGCAAAAGGCATCCCATTGGGAGGACTCCCTTCCACCAAAAACCCTTGTGACCTGAAGTTAGAGGTAGACTCTGTTTTCCTTAGCCCATGTTCTGAATCTGTCAAAGAAGTGTAATTTAAACTGTATAATCTGCAAAAGGTCATTTTTCTTCTTGGTGAAGATGAGGGAGAAAATACCCCTGTTTTTAAAAGGCACTCTGAAAGTGCGAATCCCCTAGGGATAGGCTTGTACTATCCCTAATTACCTTTATAAAGAAGGCCCTCAGGCACTCAGCAAGGTGCATACTGACAAGCAAAGAATCACTGTAAATGGTCCATCTTATTCTGGGGCTTCACATGCTAATTATTCTAATCAAACAAACTCCCTCTCAGGGCCTTCTGCCTGCAGTGGAAGGCAGTATGTGGAGGAACTTGGACTCAGAGGTGTTGGTTTTCTGCTCTCTCCACGCAGTACCATCGGGGAGATATGGCCTTTCTGTCTCTGCCCTGGGCAAGCCTGTAGTTTAACTCCTGAAAAGCCAGAGACCTGGTACTGCAGCAAGGCCTCAGAAAGGCTCCCTAGAATTTTCTTGGGTCTCCACTTGCCTGAATCAAAAGGGTGCAGTTACCCAATGGAACACACTCGGTGTGGTCAGGAGCCAGGAAAGGAACTGTCCGCTCTTGCAGAGTTGATAATATCACTTTCTATCTCTTACTAGCACACTGCCTCCCACTCTGGAGGCAGAATCGTGTTGAATGTTTTCTAGAGCCCCTTATTACAAACTGTCTATTGCCAAAGGGTAGTGTCTGAACTTGAGCAAGAAACTTCGCTTCATGTTTGTTCCATGCCATTTGGGTGACTCCTGTTGCTGTTTCTCCAGATCAGCTCTATCTCGTGTGGCTCCTGCTTCTCACCGTTGCCTATCAGTGGAACTGCTGGCTGATACCACTGCGTGTGGTCTTCCCATATCAAACACCAGACAACACACTCTACTGGCTTGTTACAGACATCATATGCGATATCATCTACCTTTGTGATATGCTATTAATCCAGCCCAGACTCAGGTTCCTAAGAGGAGGAGAAATAATAGTAAGTGCAATTTGGAAAAAGACCCTGACAAATAATATCTATTTGGTCAATGAAAAATAAATTAACATTTTCTAATTTAATATGTAACTGGCTTTGAATAAATAGATTATCAACGACAGGAAACCATTACTGAGAAAAATAACAATGCTAAAATAACAAAACCACCACTGAGTGCTCGCTGTATGCTGAAGGACACACACCTCCACGTGCTTGGCTTTGTCACCTTTCAGATGGGCATGTGACGGTCCCTTCATGACGTTGATAGGAAGGGTAAACAAAGTGATGCACATCACCTGCCTAATGCTCTGTCTGGTGCGCAGTGAGCTTTAAATGTCACCAAATGCTATTTTTTCATTGATTTATTTATAATGTCTCACTTTTCAATGACACTAAGAAAAAGACACTAATAGTCCCATCCAGAGATGAATAAATTGCTGTGTGGAGGCAGTAGATGACTTGCGGAAGGCACAAAGCTGGAAAGCAGCAGGGACAAGATTCAAAACCAGGACTTGCCTCCAAAATCAGGCTGGTTCAAATCAGCAAGGTTTTCAAAATGTGTTAATACCTGAAGATACAAAACTCATGCCAAGCCTGAAATGTCAAAAACATGCATGTATTTTAACTCAGTCATGTCTTTAAAATTTAGAAATTATCAAAGCAAAAAAAAAAGTCTTTAATATATTCTTCTACTCATCAAGGCTCAGTCAGTGAAGCTATTGTTTCCTATCACATTAGTCTATCATATTTTTTAAATAGGACAGTATTATTTCATTCCTTATAGCCCACTCAATCTTCTAAGGAGACAATCTGGTGTTGCGAGAAAACACTAAATTATAATTCCTTTAAGATACAGACTATATCTTGTATCATTATATAGTCAGCACCGCACACAGTTCAGGGAAGTTCTACGAAAATCAGACAAAATGTTTGAGACCTAGACACTTCAGAAAAACCTAATTTAAGATGTTAAGCAAGCATGATCCTTTTAATCAGTGTAAATTCATTGTATTGCACAACAGAGTGGCCGCTAGGCACATATGTCTCTGCAAATCTAAATTTTAATTTTAATTAATTAAAATGTTTCATCAACACCACCCATATTGCTAGTACTCATATTTGGCAGTGCAGAAGATTCCCACTCTTGTGTAACTTGTGATTGGAAAGTGCTGTAAGGGGCTGAGCAAGCGATGAGCTCTCCGTATCTCTACCAAGAGAGCCAAGCCCCAGAGAGGAAGGCGCCCACCTCTCCAGCATGGGTAAATCACAAGCACACACTCACAACAGTGGTTCTATTTTTTAAAGAATATCATATTTGCTGGTCTATCTCCTCGTCTTTTGTCACTTTCCAGATTCAGCACAACCCATTTCTCATAATCAAGTGCAGTTCATTTCTGGCCAATCTCAGAAATTAGCATTCTTACCCCTAAGAGAACGCTATCTTTCCTGGATTTAGCCTCAGTGTTGTAATTTCAGAGTTCATCCAGTTAATCTAAGACAGAAACAGAAACGTATGTTTCTGCAAGCACATGCTTAAGTCACGTAGCATCTCCTTGGTTGTCCTGCCCTGCTTAATCTCCAAAACGCTTCCTTTTTTGCTGAGGTCCTCTGCTGACTTCCTTCTCACAAGTCACAGTGAGGGCTGCACAGAACATGTCTTCTGATGTCACACAAGGACAAACAGACTGACTAAATGTGTTACAAGGCGGGTTCATACATGTTTTGGAAGAGATGTAGACTCTTCTACATTCTGTATATTTTCCTTTGAATCTCTAGGACATTTTACATTATCAAAAAAAGCTGAACAGAATAGCTGGAATCCTTTTCCTTTTTTTTTTTATTTTCTGGGTGGAATCCCCTACATTCAAAATATTTCCTTAAAAGAAACCTAAAGGCAAAAGCCAAAGCCATAAGGAAAATCTACTTAAAATTTTCCTTGTGCAGACAGGAGCCTTAGTTAACTCACCAGCACTGTCCCCAGAGCTTGCTGGCAGCTTGATGAATGACCATGATGGTGCACAAACAAGAAGTAAACAGCACCCAAAAAAAGCACTAATTTCAACCTCCATTAGATGTACGAAGGTGGAGAAAATCAATGTTTGACAAATGGAAAATGACAAAATCAGTAAAGGGAGACTTTTATTTTCAGTTTTCTAAGAGGCCTTTACACACAATGGAGTGTTAAAACCAAGAAAAATAACCAATAAAAACACACTCAATGGGCTTTATTTAAAATGCATCATTACAAGCTACAAATATAGAGCAGGAGCTAATTGGTTTGTTTGTTTAAAAGAAGTTTAATGGCTTCTTTAATTTAGAGGAGGCAGTTTCAGCCCGTGAAACTTGATTACATTTTTGGTATAAAGTCTGTGCACACCGAGTCTCTAATCTAAGAGTCCCACTGCACTGTCCGTATCGTATTCGGTGTACACTATGAAATTATCACCTTCTTGAGTCAACAAACATTCATGAAATACCTACAGTGGCCATGTTGGTGTGCCTACCAGCTGTGTTTATGTGCTTCACAAGATACATGGAAAATGGAAATATAAGAGGTGCTACCAGGCACAGTAGATGGAATCAGGGAGGTTTACAAGTTTGTCCACACTTATTTATAATGTCTTTCTTCTGAAAGTGGTGCTACACAGAGAACAGTATTTTGAACCTAAAACCAACAAAAATGTCTCTTGTATGTAATTTCCCTTATACATGGTAGAAATCAAATTGGAAATGGCAGTGGGAACTATTTACATATGAGACATCACCGTAAGGCCTGGTAGCTAAACCCATCGATGACAAGGATCCTTGGAAACTTTTAACACCACTGGTGACAGTGTCAGTTATTAAACCTTCTGTTAGAGTACTGCTTTCAGCACTTTGTCCTCACAAGTACTGTTTATCAACTGACCTGAAAAAACTTCTCCACTCCTTTGTCTGTACTTCATATGCTTTACTCATGTTTCTGCTGTTTAATTTTGTTAAATAAACACTAGGTTAATTATCACCTTGCTGAAACAAACAGATTAGGGTCAAATTTCACCTCCTAAATGTGGTAACAGCATTATTTGAAAAAACTAAACTTACTCTTTCACTGTACACTTCCCTTCTCACACCTCAGAGAAAGTAATAGCTACTTTATAAATGTATTTTGAAGATTAGATAAAGCAGTGTGTGCTCATAGCTGTGTGGAAGATGCACAGGAGTGAATGGGATGAACGGACAGCCACAAACTTTTCTTCCTTGTCTCCTATTTATGTATGTAGTTCTCTTTGTAACTTGCTAGTAAATTCTTCAAAGCACAGACAGTACTTGATTAATTTCCCTGTCTAACCTGAGAACCCATGCACCCAGGATATATTTGTAGGGATGAATGTGTGATAACATTGATTCAAGGATTTTCTTTCCTTACATAATTATTTAGTCTGCACTACAGTTGTTGTCGGTGGTATTCTTTCTGAAATTCTTCTCCTATCTGTTCCACGTAGAATTACTGAATTATTTGTCAGCCAAAGTGAGTAATAAGTAAATGTACTAACATCTGCATAGAGCTTCTTCAAAACTGTTTGAAAAGGATTGAGTACAATTAGCATATTCTCCCTCAAGTAACACTTCCCTTAAGAAATGTTGCCTGAATAATAAGGAGGCTTAAAAAACAGAGACAGAACTAGGTACGGTGACATTTTAAAAATGCTTCATTGTTACCAGTAAGCACACTGATCCTCCTAAGGCTAGCGATGCCAAATTTATTAGTGCTCTAAAGAAAAGGGATTGTAAAATCACTAGACGGCACTTTCTCTTAATCTAACAAGGTTTTAGGTGCATTTACATTTACTCAATCACAGGATCACAGACAACTCTGAAAGCAAAGAGATAAAGATGTTAAAAGCATTTCTCCTGGATGAAGGGAGGATGCAGTGCTTTAACTTAACAACTTAATCCCCAAATTGTGTCTCTCTTTCCTACATAAATATTGAAAGAGCTGATCACTTTTACTCAAGCTTAGAACATGATTTACGAAACATCAACTTAAACTTACCTTTGTCTACCTGTGACTTAATAAACCATTTCGTTTTACAGTACAAATCATTAAGGACACCTTATATGTTTCCCAATGTATTTATGTAAAATTTAGTGTGTGAAGATGGTCAAAAATTATTGCCAAAAAAGGGGGAGAGGGAGTAGAAATTGGGAAGTTGTCTAGCTAGTCTTTAATGTTACTCAGCAATAGCTTAAAACTTCTGAAGTTGAGCAGCATGAGTGGGTAATTATTAGACAATGTTGTTTGTATATGTCCACAGAGCAGCACTTTTATCAACTAGCTAAAAATATGTGACATTTCTTCTCACATATAATTAAAACATGAATGTAAACCTAATCTAATTCTTTTAAGTCTGAACATTAATGTTATTATTAATCTTTCTCCATTCATCAATCACATAGAATGCATTTATTGAATACCAACTCTATGCTAGACTTTAAGAACTGAGGAAATAGGTTAAAGGAAAGATAAATGAAATGAAAATGGAATTTCATGTTGCAAACCTTGACAAAGGTAATACCAGGGTGCTCTGAGGCTCAGAGCAAGCCACATGAATGTAAAGATATTCCAAGTCCTGATGGAGGAGATGGAATTATGTGCACCCTCTTCCCCCTGCAAAAACTGAAGCGTTCTCTGGAAACAGCATGGCCAAAGTGTTAGGGTGAGATCTCTGAAGCAATTGAGGAACTGCTAAATAGAGAGGGTGTGGAAGGCTGCAGGGGGTGCCTGAGACTCAGAAAGCAAAGCCTTAAGTACCATGAAAGCTATCTTTTTCTTAAAATCTTGTAGAGTCCTAGGACTTGAGAGAACTACAGATTGTTAAGTGCTCTGATGTAGAGATCATCTACCTGTCGTTGCAAATGGATGGAAGCAAGACTCAAGGCAGTGAGAGCATTGCCAATGAGAGACAATGAACACAAAATTGTAGGAAGAAGAATCTGTAGAACTTGGTTGCTAGTTGGAGAGAGCTGAGACAGAGCAGTCTAGGGTCACCAGCCAGTGTCGGTAAGGATGCTTACAGGATGCACAATAGCAGGAGTGGGGTCAAATTAGACTTAAAGGAAAGAGAGAAGGATGATTAATCCAGGTTAAGCACAAAGAGCAAGGAAGTGTCATAGGTAGAGGCAGACATTCAGTAGGCTCGACATATATAACGGTCTTTCAAATGACAAAAGTGGGTAAGACTCCTCAGAAAGTAAATATGAAGAGGAAAGAGAAGAAAATCAAATCATGGGGAGTGTCAGCTTCTAAATGGCTAGTTGAAAAGTCTGAGAAAGATGCCAAAAAGTTATAATGTAAGCACTAAAGTGAACCAAGAGTAGCATTGCTGATAGTTTCAAGGACAAAGTTGTTCTCTAAACTGTCAAATGCTTCAAAACCTTTCACTTACTGCTTCCAAACTTTCCTCCATTTTTTCACCCCTTAATACGTATTGGACTCTTCAGTACATTCCAGGCACCAACTATGTGCAGTTACTAAATGCAGTCAATCCTGGCTCCAGGTAGATTACCTTTTAATCACATAGGCTGATTAAAACAAATGAGCTAAAAATGATACTGAGTGCCAGACAGGATCCCATAATGTGGTAATGAGCAAGTTATTATTAGGCTTAGCACAGTTAATCTCATATAAGAGAAGTGGGAAGCAAGGTGCCAAAAATTGCCATGTTTAAAAGTAAATCTTAGGGAGGATTTGGAGTAAAGCAAGGCAGAAGACTGTCTTAAGAATCTCAACTCTGACAAACAATGGGGCAAGGGAGGTGCTTTTTTTCAAAATGTGAGAGGATGGAACATATTTATATGCTGGGATTGGAAGGGTCCAGAAGAAAGAAATAGCTATCAATACAAGGATAAGAATGAAAGAATAATTCATGAAATTGGCTAAAGTTAATGGAAGCATAAATATATTTCAGGTGGACTCAAATGAGCTGAAGAGACACTACAGGACTTCTACAAAATTTCAAGTGGGTGACTTCCAAATAATTTCCAAACTTTTCAAGTAATCTATTACCATCTTCCATGGAACCAAAGTTCATAAGGATGAAATTTTATTAAACAATGGCAGACCTGAAGTTTTTCCTTCTGAGTAACTTTGTGATACACTCCCTTGTAGGTATGAATGGGTTGATTCAATATGTGGGTCATTATTAAGCTGATTAAGCAAGTTAGTGCCCACATTTAAATTCTGATTTCATTGTCAATAAAGAAGTATGTCTTATTTACAGAATTCTAGTCTCTCATTCTTATAGCATGAGAGTATAAAAGCATACAAAGTTGTTTGTAATTTCATTTCTTGTTCATATAAGCAAAGCAAAAAATGGAAAGAAGCATCTTCCTTCCCTCACATAACAATATAATCTTATGTTTTATTATTCTGATAATTTACAAAATATTTTCTTACCTTTATTTTTCCTCTTAACCCTGAGAAATAGATAGACACTGAGCCTATTCAAAGTTACTCAATCTATATGTGTAAACACTAGTCTCCCAGCTTAAGGAAAAGTTAGTCAACTTGAATTTTATTTTTAAAAAACCACAAGTTTGGGCTTAGATTCCAAATTTTCCATATTAGCAATCTTCAGTGATTAAAATTCTATTCAGTTTGTTTTTATATCCAACTAATTTTCTTTATAAAGCATCATCACATATTAGACATATTCATAAAAGAGCTACACTACTTTATGAAAGCCACAAAGAGAGTAAATATTCTTTGTAAGAGCCATGAAGCAGTTTCCAATCTCTTAATACAGCACTTATTTGAATTTGAACAAGGGAAAAATTAATTCATGTATTTAATTTGTGTTTATTACTGTAAAGTTTTACCTTTACCTATTGTGGTCACTCCTTTTGAATAACCTTTGCCCTTCCTGCCTGTCTGACAGCATTTCCTGGCAGGTATTTTTTGTGCTTGTTTATTGTACCATGAGATTAACTTCTTGGGAATGAAAATAATATCGTCCTCCTTTTTCAACCCCAATATGCTTTATGAATGCACTTTTATGAAGTACATTGCATGGAGTTTGATGTTAATTACCAATCAATTCAATTTTCTACAATTCAATGAAAAATAAATCATTCTCTGTCTACATAAACACATGCGAAAGGATGGGCATTAAAAGTGGCTATTGAAGATCCGGGGAAGATGGCGACCGGGTGAGCAGCAAGGGAGCGAACCTCCTTAATAAACACCACCAGCTCGAGACAGACTTGGTGAGCGTGAATGCCTGAACCTCGGCTGGGAAGTTTAAACTGGGCGTATTTCTCTGAGATGCCGGGGGAGATGTGGTAGGGCGGACCAGGCTGCCGGGGCGAGACGTGGGAAAGTCCC
>PVLD010037411.1:0-10260 GCA_004027595.1 Dinomys branickii | reverse complement strand
CCTTTTCCTCTCTCCCTTTCCTCCGCTCCTCTATTTATTTTCCCTCTGTGGCTGGAACATATTGAAGGGGAGGAGAAGGCGACGCGGAGACCCCCGTGCGCCCAGCAGTTTAACGATTTCAAATGAGCCCGGCGCGGCCTGACAGTCCCGTGTCAGGGCGGCGATGACGGCTAAAATTACCCGGAATCAATATCCTCACCGGGTGTCCCGGGCTGATAAGCTCCGCCAAGACAATGTTGACTATTAAAGTCGACAGCTTGAGATATTACACTATTAGTTATGCTATTTTTAATAATCTATAATATTTGGGCGATAATTAATTAATTATACGGGTCAGATAATATCTAGGGCTGGAATGAGGTCTGAGGACCCATTACTGCGGTAATGAGAAAGGAGAATCTAATCTGGGGCAGGTGCTGCCACAACGAGAACTGGGCCTGGGCCTCCGCTGCCTGCCGCCTGCGCCGCACCTTCATCTTGGGCGGGACTCCCCTGTGCAGCGTGGTGCAGGTGCCCCACCCTGCGCCCCTTTCTCTGCACCTGCACCATCTCTGTGTCCAGGGGCCCAGTACTGCGTTCAGACACTGCCAGTGCCTTCCCCACACACAGGCTATGATCCCCGCTGTGGCATGGGCTCTGGAGCGACTTCACTCTCTCCCCTACTCCGGTCCCCCCTCAGAGTATTTCTGCTGTCCACCCTGCCCAGGACCTTTGCACCAGCCGCTGGTCACCCTGTTGCTCCAACATCGCCTCTTTAGAGGCCCTTGACTGTCCACACCCTGCTGCTGAGACAGCACCCCTGGAGGACGCACCTGCTTCTGCTGTTCCGTGATGCCCAGGTTGACCACACCCGGGGTGGCAGCTGCCAGGAAGCACTGCTCCTCCTGGCTTGGAGGCTCTTGGGTGATCAGCAAGAGCGCTGGGTTCCCGCCCAAACTGGGACCCAGGCTGCCCTGTGGGTTGCATGGGTCTCAGCAGCGCCATCTCCTGGACGCTGCAGACCCTGACTCTGGGAACCTTTGCAGCCTCGGCCCCTTAGCAACATGATCCTGGGTGCTTGCAGAGAATCATCAGGCTGTCTGCCTCCTACCAGCTCCAACACCAGGACCTTAAATAGTGCCAGTGACAAGTGGTCTTGCCCAGGAAAAGTGTTTTGTTAGCTTAACTTCCAAGAAGTTTTAAAAAATCGTTTTTGCGGTGTTGGGGATCAAACCCAGGCCCTGCAGGAGCCAGGCGAGGACTCTGCTGCAGAACCCCACCCCAGCAGATTACATGCATACATTAGTATATGCACACATGCATGCGGGTGTGTGCAGACTCCCACTGCATGCGCCAGTCTCTGGTCCTCTGTCTCCCACACGGAGGGTAGCCTGGACAGTCCCACAGTCACCCTAACTCTAACCCTAGGGCTTCTTGTCATCCTTGTGGTCTGGCTCCCAGGTGGCCACAAACCACTGCCATGTGGACTCCTTCACACATTCGCCCAGCTTCTGGAGGAGAGGAAGGGTGTGAGGTGGCAGCAGCTGCCAGCACAGGGATGGAGCGCGAGGACAGATGCTTCCCTGGTCAGACCTGAGCTGACTTTGTCCTTTCCCAGTTATTTCGCGGCAGTGAGTTGAAAACCCCTATGGTAAAACATGGTATTTCAAACATACATGAAAACACAGCAAGGACAGTTGGCTCCCTGGGCCCTGTGGTTTCGTATGCGACAGTTGTCACCAGTGTGTCACCAGTGGAGTTCTCTTGTTCAGAGCCACAGCAGCCTTTGGGAATAGTTAAAGGCATCCAGGCATGAAAGTGCTTTTCCTGTGTTTCAGGCAGAGAAAAGAATAGCCTTGGTTCAGACTGGAAAGGAAAAGGCACAGCCCTCCCAGTGCCGAGACGTGTGATCAACTACACCAGAAGTCCTGGCCCCAGAGCAGCACCAGCACTGCTGAGCGGTGAGGTTGGTGCAGACCCCAGAGCGGGCGCCGCCGAGGTGGTACAGGCCCCGACTGGAAGCCTGCTGTACCCGGTTGTCCAAGCTCTTGTCACAGTGCTGCACCTTAGAAACCTTGCTTGCAGCTGTGGATGAGGTCGAAGCTATCAATGGGTGCTGACCAGGTGTGCTGAGGGGAAACATGGTGTGGTCTCAGGGTGGACCCCCAGCCCTGCAGCACCACTCTGTCCTGTTGCAGGATGTGCTTTGCAGGTGTTCTGCTGAAGATCTCTGCAGATGTGTTTGCAGGAGGTTTCTCTCTGCAGTTTCTTTTCCTATCCTATCTTTCTTGGGTTCAGGTCTATGGGGACACCGCGGCCTCATAAAATGCACCCATCATCCATTCCCTTTGAGGTTGTGTGGAACTACATTACTTTTCTTTTCTTCAGTGCTGCAGGTGGAACCCAGAGCCTTGTGCTCATGAGGCTCACACTCAGCGCCTAAGCTACATCCCAGCGCTTTTCTGATTTTTAAACTTTGACACAGGGTCTTGCAATGTAACCCAGGCTGGCCTTTTGTTCCTCCTGCCTCAGCCTCCCAAGGTGCTGGCATAGGTGGGCACTGGCATGCCTAGCTAGTATTAGAGTTATATTTATCTTTAAGTATAGTACATCTCTGATTTACGAACATTCCAGTTGCAAACTTACAGTTACAAATGGACCTCACGTTATGAACAGTTGTAGATTCAAACAAATGGAGAAGTGGCTTGTGCGTCTGCCTGATGCAGTCACGCCTGTGCCACTGTGTGCTCACTGCACAGTGCCACAGTGCATGGGGCACAGTTCTCAGACAGAGCCTGGGGTGTCTAGAAGCAACAGGAAGAGCAGCGGTGATGTGGCTACCAGGATGGCAAAGCCATAACAGAGAAACAGAAGGGAAGCCGCTGTGCAGTGCTGGACTGCACCACCACTTTATGGTAATTGTGAAAGTAAAAGGTTTATTGAGCAGGGCATGGTCGCCCACTCTGGTCGTCCCTGCATTCAGGAGGCTGAGACAGGAAGATCATCATGAGTTCAAGGCCAGTGTTGGCTGCATAAGGGAACTCAAGGCCAGCCTGCAGTGCATAGCAAGTTCCTTCTCAAACAAAAAAGTTTGTTTACAGCATTGTGTGTGCGTGTTTGGTTTTTGTATGCTTTACATTGTATATTTGTGTCAAAGGTGTCTAAGACTCACTTTGTCTGACATACAAATGAATCCAATTTATGTTCTCCCCAAGCAGAGCTTGTTCATAAGTCAGTAATTCTGTCTGTAGCGTTTGCCAGCAAAGCTGCTCGGCCTGGAGTTTCTCTTCTGGGCTGTCGCTGATCGTAACTTCAGTGCATTAGAGGACGTAGGGCATCGGGGGCCTTGTTCATGGTGACCCTTCACAGTTCGTGGCTGTATCTGTGTGCACAGCACCCTGTCCTGCTGTTCTGCTCTGCACAGGGAGCCCCCACCCCCAAGAGCCCTGTATTCCTGTGGCGGGAAGTGGGGTCTGGCTAGTTGGGGCCTTCAATTTTGTTAACAAAAAACAAGGTTCTGATTTCATCGACACTGCCCAGTTCCATGGATTCCTGCTTTAGCTTTGTTTTCCCTTCTTCTGATTGCTTGGGTTTGTTTGTTTATTTGTTTTTGGTTTTTGTCTTTTTGAGACCAGGTCTCATTATGTAGTTCAGCTGGCCTTGAGCACACTTTGTAGCCCAGGAGGGTCTCGAACTCACAACAATCTTCCTGCTTCAGCCTCCTGAGTGCTGGGATTACAGGAGCGCACCACCACGCCCAGCTCATTCATTTGTTTTTCTGTTTTCCTAAAGTGGAGATGCGGATTATTGATGAGGTCTTCAAATGTAAACATTTGCTGCTAAATATTTCCCCCTGAGTACTGCTTTACCTGAATACCACACGTTTCAACATTTTTCATTCAGTTCAAAGTGTTTTCCAGTTTCCCCTGAGCTGCCTTCCTTGCTCCATGGATTATTTAGTAGGGCGTTGCCTACTCTAAACATCTAGGATTTTAGAGATCCCTTGCTGTTACTGATTTCTAGTTTGGTCCCCTAACTGTCAGAGTGCATGCTTTATACACCTGCAATCCTTTAACACCCCTTAGGTGTGTTTTGTGAGCCCTGCAGAGTAGTTTGATGGACACTAGTGAGAAGGATCTTGCATCCTGCAGCTGCTGGGCAGCTGCTCCAGGGCTGCCCAGGCCTTTTCCGTCCTTGATGGTCACCCGCCTGGCTGTCCCCCTGCCACCACGAGGGCGTGCTAAGGTTTCCGTGGTGACTGGGAGCTGTCATTCCCGCTCTATAGTCTGCCTGTTTTGTTCCATGTGTTTGAAGGTCTGCTGTTAGGGAAATATCCACACTGATCTCAGGGTTTCATGGTGGAAGGACCCTCAGCGCGTCCTGAGGGCATCTGTTCCTGCCACCCCTGTGGTCTTCTGTCAGAGGTGTGTTTTGTGGGTCCTTTGACTTCTGACTTCCTGACATAGCTACATTAAAGTGGGTTTTGTGTGGCCAGCATGTAATTGTTTTGCTTTTTTTTTAAATCCAGTGTCTCAGTCTTTTCACTGGTGTGTCTAGACAGTGAAAGTATGATGTAACTGTGTTTGTTTATCACCCCTCATTTCTGTTCTGCTACTTTCCTTTCCTGCCTTGTCTTTGACCGTTTCTGTGTTTGCAGCACTGACTTTAGTTTATCAGCCTTTAACTACGTCTCCTCGCAGGCTCGTGCATTTTCTGTTGCTGGTCACTTTGTGAAGGAAAGAGGCTTCCTCGCCCAAAGTTCTGGCTAGAGCCAAGTGCCCTCTTGTCAGAGTCCCAGTGCATGTGTGTGTGCGTGCATGTGTGTGTGCACGCAAGTGTCCTGGTCTCTATCCCTTCTCATGGAGGCAGCAGGGCCATATTCAGGGCCTGTACAGCACTAACCATCACTTTGGGCCCCACCTCTAACATCTGAGCCCCACATGGGTGTGAATCTCAACCCACAGCCTGGCCACACTTGAACCGTGTCAGCCTGCAGGCCTCGAACAGCAGCTCTGGTTTTCTCTGGAGACAGCAGTGTCTATAATCACTGAATCTTTCAGGGTTCATGTTTTCCATTCCAGGCAGACTGCGAGAAGCCCAGCCATGAAGCAGCCTTTGTTCTCTTGTAGGCACCAAGGTCTCACTGTCAATCCAGGTGCACTCAGATCCCTGGGGTTAATTTTTGCTCTCAGGAACCATGCGTGTTCCAAAGGTAAGAACTCAGTCAGACGCCTGCAGCTGGCACCCCACTCCGCTGTCTGTCCGTCAACGTCAGGCCTCGCTCTGTGCTCTTCAGGCTGCTGTGCCTGCTGGAATTCTCTTTTGGCTCCGGCTGCCCTCAGGGTTTTTCTTTGTCTTTGGTTTCCAGTCATCTGAATTTGGTGCTTCGGGGCAGAGATTTCGTTGAGTTTATCCACTTTGGAGTTCACTGAGCATCTTGAGTCTGTAAATTTATTTTCTTTTGTAGATTTTGAAAACTTTTGGTCACTATCTCAGTCCATTCTGCTTTAACAGAGTATCCACACCTGGGTCATTTATAAAGAAAACCATTTCATGTCTAGGAGCCCTGGTCAGGCCACCTCACTGAGCCACCTGAGTGAAAGGTGGTCCGACTCCTTTCTAGGCCATGTCCCCGGTGGCGGTGGGTGTGTCCGCTCCCACCCCAGGCCCTGCACCCAGCACTGCTGCCAGGGCCTCGAGCTCCAGCAGGCGGACCAGGCTGGCCGGGCGGAGCAGCGCCTGCAGATGCTCCCTGCCGTCCTGCAGGAATCCGAGGACAGGCGTGTTAGATCTGTCTCCTGGCCACCGGGCCCCTTAGGCTCTGTTCATTTGCTTAAAATCCCTTTCCCCTCTCTTCTGCTTACACTAGGTAATTTCCTCTGGTCTCTCTAGAGGTTCACTGATTCTTGCGCCTCCTTCACCTTCCTTCTTCTGAGCCCACCGGTGAATTGTAAACTTTAGTTGTGCTATTTTCCCATTCTAAGATTTCCGTTTTATTCTTTTTGAGGAAATAGCCCCTCTTTCTCTGCTGAGCCTCCGTTCTCTCTGCTCCTCGCCAGCGTTTTCCCCGATGCTTGGGAGAGGGCTGCAGCTGCTGCCCTGTACTGCACCTCAGGGTCCTGGAGCTGCTCACTTGCCCCTGCTCTTCGCTTGCTAAGTAATTTGGTGTTAACTTGTGGCCTGCTCGTGCTGCACACAGACGCTAGGGCTCTGGAGCTGTTTAAATCCGGCAGATTTCCACAATGCTTGGTGTGCTGTGAGCAGCCCCAAGCCAGGCTGGTCGGGCCGTGCTTCACCCACCTCCTTGGGCCCCGATGCCGTCGCCTGTGCTGTCTGCGGCCTTCGCAGTGCCGTCTCCCACGGCAGAGAACCGTGGCCCGCAGCAGGATTCTAGAAAGCACTGCAGAATGACTCTTCCTCATTCTGTCTGTACTTCCTGCCCGGTGAGCCGGGATTCCACAAGGAGAATTTCTCCTCCGCTTTCTTTACTCTGAACCACAGGTTGGAGAATAGGTGACTGCTTGTGTTTTTCCTGTACGTGCGTGTTCTCAGGGCGAAGAGCTGGGGCCTGCCGGCTCCTTAGTGACTGCTGGGGTGTCGTCCTTGTGTTCTTACCTCATTTTGGTGGCATCGTGGCTTTTGTCAGAGCTGCTGAATCTCGGTCTCCTGCAGTCAGGTTCCTGTATCCCTTCTGCAAGGCTTTGTTTTCCTGATTGTTCTTCTCAGCACTGAGGAATAAGCCCAGCCCCTTCACACTGAGATGCATGCCTGGCTTTTTAAAACACATTTTTAAGACAAGGTCTCAATAAATTGCTAAATTTATCCAGGCTGGGTTAAGCTTGTGATCCTCCTGCCTTAGCCTCCCAGGAGGATGGTATAGGTGTACACCACCATACCCAGCTCCCACCAGGGTTTAGACCAGCCCTTCCCTGATGGCTACTGACTGCAAGCATACATTGTGTGTTCCTTGGTGAAGTATCTGTTCAGATCATTCCCCATTCTATTTTTAACTACTTTTTTTTGTTGTTGCTGTTAGTGCTGGGCATCAAACCTGGGGCCTTTGCCGTGCTAGGGTGGGTTGCAATCCGTGTGACGGCAGTGTGGCGGTGACCCAGGAGCGGAGGGGCAGGGAGGGTCCTGGAAACCTGGGACTCATCCTTGACCACTGAAGGGCTTTGAAGGCCGTGCCCTGCAACATGAGTCTCTCCAAGTGTCCTGCTGGCCCTGTCAGGGCAGCCCAAAGCCCCAGGGCTGGGATGGGGGTTGTTGCTGTGCAGCTGAGGGGAGGGCAGGGACCAGCCTGGGGTTTTGGGCTGGTGCAGGGCCCTTCTCCACCCTGCGCTTGTGTTGTCTGTGGCAAACACCGCTGCCCCATGGTGTGACTCTGGCTTTTCTCTGGCTTCTGGTCCCACAGCATTCCTGGGAGCCCCTTCCTGAGCGCCAGGGCAGCTGCCCGAAGGGCCTTCCCCACTAGACCCCCAGGGACAGCATGGCCCTGGCCCCCAGCCCCCACCTCTCCTGAGTCGGCTCCAGCCAGAATCTCTGGCAGGGGAAGAGGCCAAAGGCTGCTGCACTCCTGACCCAGAGCCACCACTGCTCTGTGAGGCAGGGTCCCCATCCTCCTGTGTCCTCAGCTCCCACGCCTGCAGGCTGAGCCTTGTGGATCTGGGGACACCTGAAACCAACAGGAGGAGCCCCACCCCTACCCTACCCCCCACGAGGCAGTGGCAACTGTGTGCATTCCCAGGAGCCCTCCTGGAGGAGCAATGGGGGGCCCACCCTGAGTTCTCTGCTGTGCTGGGGACCAGAGTCCTGGGCCTGCAGCACTGGGAGGGGGAGCACCATCCTACTAGTGGGACTCAGGCAGCCTGAGCACTTCTTTGGCACTAGCACCAGATGGAAGACAGGGCTCAAACCAGGACCTGGGTCTGGCACCCCATGGAGCATCAGAGGCAGGATCACCAAGGGGCCTGGGCAGTGAGGGGGCCCTGTCTGGCCCAATGCCCGTCCCAGGGCAGGAACGTGGGGCTGAGGCCAGGGACAAGGACCGGGGGCCACCAACCCTGCACAGGAGGCCAGGGACTCTGCGTTAGAACAGGTTAGGGGCCTTGGGCAGTGGGGGGCAGGGGTGACTGTAGAAGCTGTGCTTGGGGCCTCTGGAGCCACCTGTCCAGGGGCAGGAGGCCACCACCAACTCCCCAGGAAGGGTCACGGCCTCTAGGCCTCTGCACCCCCCACAAGGGACACTGCTCTTACAGCGTCCAAGTTGGGGCACCCGCAGGGTCCTCAATGCCCCAGACTCCCTCTGGGTGGGCAGAGGCTTGGGGTATCACAGACTTGGGTTCCTGGGGGGAACAACCAGGCTAGCAGGTGCCACAGGGGGTTCCTGGGAGGTGGGGTTGCCCATGAGGGACTGAGCCCTCTTCTCCCAAGATTCCCCCACGCCAAGGGGACCCCAGAGAGCAAGGGGCCAGAGGAGGTGCTGGAGCTCAGGTCAGGGGTTCTGGCCCCACTAGAAGAGGCCACAGAGCACCTCAGGGGCTTAACCCCCCCATGTCATGGAGACCAGGAATGCCAGCCGGCAGGGTGGGCACCAGGTGGGAAACTGAGGTAGAGGCAGAGAGGGCACCATGGTGATGGGGATTGGGCACAGTCGGAGGTCAAGTGGTGTCCTTGTCTCCTGTGCTGCCCGCCAGCCCTGTCAGCATCTCTAGTCTGGGTGGCACTAGTCCCTGTGCCCCAGAGTCCCCCTCATACAGGCTCAGCCTCCCTGACCTTTGCTCCAGGGGTCACAGCAGCCTCCTCGGGACCCCCCAGGTGACACCCATACTCACCACAGGGCCAGGTCTGGGTCCCTGGTGGTGGGGTGTACGAGGAGTGCAGAGGCTCCTTCTCACCGCTGCTGCCCTGGGTCTCCCTGGCCGGGTCCCCTGGTGAAGGGCCCACCTGTGTGCGGGCTGGGTCCCGGCCAGCACTGCCCCTCTCAGGGCCACCCCGCCTGCTGCAGGCCTGCAGGCGCGTCGTCCTCCCCTGGCTGGGCGGGGCGGCAGCTTTGGTCCGTGCCTGGTTTGGACCTGGGGCTGGCGCTGAGTGGTGCCACTCCTGCCGGTGCTGAGGTGCGGTGCAGTCGCGGGCCGGCTGCTGTGGCCCTGGCTCCAAGGCGGCTCCATCCCCCCAGGCGTCTCCCCACCTGTCCTCCCCGCAGGGCCAGACGTGGTGAGGGCTCTTGGCCAAGTGCAAGCTGAGAGTGGAGGGGCTGCCGACCCCTTGCCCTCCGCTTTCCCCGGCTCAGGGGGAGCCTCAGACCGACGTCCACTCGGGAGGTAGCTGGCACACAGCCTGAGCTGGCTGGGCACCCGTCCGGCCCCTCCTGAGGCCGGTCCTGCTTCTGACAGCATTTGGCTGGGAGCTCAGCATGGCTGCCTCCCACCTCAGCCTTCCCCCTGGAGATGGGATTCTGCAGACCCCCTGTGGTGTCCTTGGGGAGACCAGGGTGAGGGCAGAGCGCTCTGAGACTGCAGGGTGCCCGGTTAGCTGTTAGGGGATGGGCTCCACACACACCCGGTACATCACTGATGGGTGATGTGAAATCAGTTCATCGTAAATGGTGCTGAACCCGAATGCTCTGTGTGGCTTTGAAACTGCATCTCCCGCCCGTTCCGCCTCACCCATGGCAGCGCCAGCCTGCTGGGTTGTGGGTCACCGTGAGGCCCCAGCTCAGAATCCCAGGCTATGCAGTTGGCAGTGCCTACAAGGCTTCAGCTGAACCCCGTCCAGGCCCTAGCTGTGCACTGACCCGTGAAACTGTCCTGCCACCTGTCCCAGAGTTGTGCCTGCCACTTGTGGATGGGTGGGTCCTGGTTTCCCCCGAGTCCCTGAGCTCTCCACCTAGGCTATGCAAACTACCATTCTGGGCCCTGCCTCTCATTAGCCGGGGGCTGTCCAGGCGAGGGGAAGCATCCCCAGTGGAAACCACAGTGCAGGACTAACCTGCCTGCAATTCCTTGCTGGAGGCCCCTCGTTTTCTCCAAACTCCACCTCTCCCACCTCTTGTGTGACCCAAGGGATGATTCACCCATGTCACACCTCGCACCCCATCACTTGGGGACAGAGCCTGGGGACTAGGAGGTTAGGGGAGGGCACACCCCCTACCCTTCTACCCCTTCCCCTCCCCACCCAATCCCACCCCCCTCCCCACCCCTGTCTGCAGCAATGGAAGGACAGCAAGTATGCTCCTAATAACGTTCTGATGGTGTCTAACCTGAAAGTGGATCCTGAGGG
>PVLD010037410.1:0-10260 GCA_004027595.1 Dinomys branickii | reverse complement strand
TTCAGGCTAACACATACAGATATACACTATTAATCTAATTTCCTGTCTTCGATTATTGCTTAGCATTAAGTGATATAATACAATAGAACCATGTTAGCCCTCCTGCACATATGTATATTCATGAATATTCCTCTATACATACATACATACATTTTTGTCTTTTTCTTTTCTCCTTTCCTTCGTCCCATCCGTTCTCTGTCTTTGAACAGATTTCCTTCATGACTCCCATATCTTTTTCATCCATTTCTTAGTTGATGGGCATTTGGATAGTTTTCCAAGATTTAGGTATTAGAAATTATGTTTCTATAAACATGGGTGCACATATTTCACTGTGGTATGATGTTTTCAATTCTTCTGGGAAGATACTTAGAAGGGGAGTAGCAGATTTGAATGGGATTTCTAATCCTAACTTTTTGAGGAATATCTACACTGATTTCCACAGTTGTTGCACCAGTGTATACTGCAACCAACAGCCCCTTTTCCCCAACAGCCCCTCCCGCATCTGTTATTGGTTGATTTTTTGATGATAGACATTCTTAGTAGGGTAAAGCGGTATCTCAGTATTGTTTTAATTTGGATCCCTCAAATGACCAATGATGTCGGACATTTTAAAAAATATTTATTTTCCATTTGTTTTTCTTCATCTGAGAAATGTATATGCATCTCACATACCCATTTTTGGATTGGGTCTTTGAATTTAAGGGGTCTGATATTTTTCAATTTTTTATATGTTCTCAGCATAAGTCTTTTGTTTGAGAGACAACTAGATATAGTTTTTCCCACTCTGTGGGTTGTTTTTCTACTCTGTTGGTGATTTCTTTTGTTGTGCAAAAGCTCTTTAAAAAGGTTAAATTCCATTTGTTGACTTTTTGTAATATTTCCCTTGCAGTCTGGGTTTTGATTCTGAAGTCTCTACCTACACCTATGTCTTTGAGATTTCTACATATTTTCTCTTCCAGTAAATTTATTCTTTCTATTTTACTATTTAGATCTTTGATCCATTTTTAGTTTAGTGCATGGTGATAAATACAGTATATACAATTAAATGATAATACTGATACAACATACCAAAATTTTAGGATGCAATGAAAGCAGTTCTATGAAAAATTTGTAGTGATGAACTTACACATCAGAAAAACAGAATGAGATCAAATAAACAACCTGTTGTTAACCTCAAACATCTAGAAAAAGAAGAACAAATCAAACACAAAACTTGTACAAGGGAGGAAATGTTAAAGACAATTGCAGAAATTAATGCAATAGAGCCTAAGAAAACAATACAAAGAGTCAATGAATTGAAAAGTTGGTTCTTTGAAAGAATAAATAAACTTGATAAACCATTCGCCAACCTCATCTAAAAGAGGAAAGAAACAACACAAATTCAAGCAATTAGGAATGAAAAGGAAAAAAGGACAATAGAGCCCACAGATATCCAGGAGATCATCAATACCTACTATGAGAACTTATATTCTAATAAGATGAAAAACACAGAAGAAATTGACAGATTCCCTAAACACAATCCAATTGTCAAAACTAAACCTAGAAGAAATAAAAATCTGTTATGGTTTATACGTTGTGTCAACTTGGGGAGTCTAGAGGTTTGGCTGAGTGACTCAGGAGGAAGCCAGGGTGCTTACTTTGTACACATCCTGAGCCTGTGGAAGAGGACGGCATGGAGACCGTGTGAGAGCTACATGCCCCCTGGGTGGGGGTAGGCTGTTTACAATGTGAGGGAAGCAGAGAGGCTGCTTGTTGCCATTCCTCCCTTTTTGCGGGTTGTTTTGCTGTGCTCTGCTGCCATGAACGTTCGCCTTCTGCCATGTGCCACTCTGCCTCAGAACCAGCCAAGTATGGACTGAAACCTCCACAAACTGTAAGCTAAATAAACCTTTCCTTTCTTCCCTTTTGGCGTTGGGTATTTTGTCTCAGCAACGAGAGAAAAGTAACCAAGACAAAATCCTAAATAACCTGATATCTTCCAATGAAATTAAAAATATAACTAAAAATTTACCAACAAAGAAAAGCCCAGGCCCTGACAGATTCACTGTTGACTTCTACAAGAAATTTAGAGAACTAATGCCACTAACGCTCAGAGTCTTTGGAGAAATGGAAAAGAGAAGCAGTGCTTCAGGATCATTCCTGGGACCAAGTATTACCCTGAACCCAAAACCGGAGAAGAATGCAACTAGAAAGAAAAACACAGTCCAATCTACCTAATGAATATAAATGTAAAACTGCTTAAAAAGACACCAGCCAGCCTAATGTAGCAAATGATCAAGAAGATTATACATCATGATCAAGTGGGACTCACCCCAGGGATGCAAAGATAGTTCAATATATGCAAATTAATAAATGTAATACATCATATTAACAGAACCAAAAAGAAAAATCTCACAATCATCTCAACAGATGCAGAAGAAGCATTTCACAAATTTCAAAACCTCTTCATGATAAAAGATCATTCAAATAGATGATTTCACCTAAATCTTACAAAAGCCATCTGTTACAAACAAACACCTAACTTCATATTAAATGGTCAATAATTGAAATATTGTGTTCTAAAATCAAGAACAACACAAGGATGCCCATTATTCTCATTCTTATTCAGTATAGTTCTGAAACTATTAGCTAGAGCAATTAGACAAGGGAGAAAAATGAAATGATTAAAAATAGGAAAGGAAGAAGTTAAATTATAACTATTTCCAGATAACATGACACTGCACAAATAAGACCACAAAATCTCCACCAAAATACTTGTAGATTTAATATCCAAACTCCATAGTGTACCAGGATACAAAATCAAAACTCAAAAATCAATTATATTCCTGTACACAGCAACAAACACACAGAAAGAGAAATTAGGGAAAGCACACCCTTCACAATAGCATCTAAAATCTGAAATACTTAGAAATCAATCTAAGGATGTAAAATATCTGTACCATAAAAATTACAGTATCCAAAAGAGGAAATCAAAAAGAATATCAGAAAATGGAAAGATATCCCTTGCTATGGCATAGGAAGAAACAACATAATGAAAATGGCCATACTCCCAAAACTGCTATACAGATTTAATACAATCACAATCAGTTCCTATTAGCATATGTCACAGAACAAGAGAAAACATTTTTGAAATTCACTTGGAACCAGAAGAAACTTAGAATAGCAAAAGAAATTTTGGGAAGCAAAGACGTCAGGTGGCATCACAATCCCAGATCTGAAATTATATTACAAAGCTACTGTGATAAAACCAGCATGATATTGGCAAAAAAGTCAGACCTGAGGATCAGTGGAACAGAATAGAAGATGCAGATGCAACCCAAATGCACTCAGCCACCTTATCTCTGACAAAAGAGTCAAACATACTCACTGGAAAAAAGATAGCCTCTGGAAATGCTGGATAGGTAGATAGATAGATAGATAGATAGATAGATAGATAATTGATAGATAGATAGATATCCAATTAAAAAGGTAACCACAAAAAAAATAACCATGGTGGATAAACACAGAGAAGCAACCAATCTAGATATTCATAGAAATAACACATAAATCATGAGATACAGAACATAAAAAGCTATAGTATGAGAAAATATATACTAGGCAAATATCAACTACAGTGAAAGGAAAGGAAGACATTGACATTTGAACCACAGAGTTTATGACAAAAAGGAACAGTATTAGAAAAGAAGTACACTACGTAAAGCTGGAAAAGTTCAGTTTATCAGGAACATAACATAAATCTAAACCTCCATGGAGATAATAAATACATTAGAATTGATAAGGCAAAAGCTGACGCAGCTAGTGAGGAAATTGATACATGCAGCATTCACTATTATTATTAGCTCAATATTTTAGCACATTTTTCTTGATTAATGTAACAAGATCTTTTAGACATCAATACAAAGACATAAAGAAAACTAGAAACAATCTAAATATCAAATTAATTATAAAATAGAAAAATATAGTATTTCATACAGCAAAATACCATGCAACTTTGACAGCTACGAAAATAAATGAGTTAACTATATTAATAGTATATATGTCTCACAAATATAATGGTAAGCAAATGGAAACAGGATCTCTTGCAAATGGGAAGGGGGCCAAGAGGCCAAGGGTAAGCGGTGGGGAGGAGCAGAAGGGAAAATAAATAGAGTAAAAACATACCAGGTACAGGAAACTAGTAACTTCAATGAATGGAAACACCATATTAAATAGGCATCAGCTAAGTTTATAATACCAATAGGGATGAAAACGGGGAAAGGCAAAGTAGGGGAGAAAGGACAGAGAAGGGAAAATGGGATTAAAAAAACAGGAAGCAAGTGTGTGCATAGGTACCCACTCCCCAAAATGATTGTAAAATGCATGTACTATAAACATGTACTAATAAAAACAAGCGATTTCCCAATAAAAGCATATAACTGTAAAATTGTATAGTATGCAAAAACTGTTGTACAAATGTCATTTTTTTTAAATTAACATATATTTTTCCATCTGGAGGTAGCTGAATTTTCCCTTCTGCATACTGACATATTATAAAGCTCTTGTAATTAAGAAAATATTGTAGTGGAATGAGTTAAAACAAAGTGATCATAATATATCAAAATATTAATTTGCATCTCTTAGATATGTAGTATTATTTATCAATTAAACATTAAATTAAAAGGCTATCAGACAATTAACTAGAAGGGGACCCAAGAAATGTTAATGCATATAGAGTCTCCATTTGGTATCCTCCAGAGTTAGCTCCATGACCTGCTTGGATACCAAAACTATATCTGTTCAAGTCTCTTCTGTAAAATGGTGTAGGGTTTGTATATAGACTGCTCATACACTTTAAGTCATTTCTAAATTACTTATAATATTTAATATAATATCAATACTATATAAATAGCAAATACCTAAACTGCATTGTTTAGGTAATAACAAAATAGTCTTACATAATTCAATACAGATATAATTTTCCCAAATATTTCCAATCTACAGTTGATTGAGTCAGCAGATGCAGAACTGGTGGATGCAGAGGGTTGGCTGTATAAACTATCATGTGACAGAAATGGTTCTCCTTATAACTTGAGAATGGAAGGACTTTTCTATAAAACATATAAGAAACAATTGGGTTTTCATGTGGAAAGATCATTAAATCACAACATTAAAAAATCCCACAAGCTTTGAGCTCTCCAATATGAAATGTGAAACTTCAAAACAATTAGAAAAATTGAGAATTTTATAACTCTTGCAGAAGGGAGGGCATTTTAAGGCAGCTAAAGGTCTGAGCATGAAATCTAATGTGTAAGTTTGACTGTTCTGTGGTTGAGTACCAGCATTTATCAAAATACACTAGAAAGGGGGAAATAAAGCCACAAACTTGCAGAATCTATTCATAAAGAAAATAAAGGATTAGTGTCTACAATGTGTAAAAAATACAAATGAATAAGATAAAGACAAATAACCCAGTAGGAAGTTAAAATATTTACATAAAACAGTCCTGTCAAAGAAAATGAAATATTTCTAAACAATAAACGTTGAAACGGTTTTCAAATCATTTGCTAATTTAAGTGCAAAACAAGAGTGATATTATATAGCACTAGTCACCTACAAGAAAGGCAAAAAAATTAAGAAGCTTGACAGAGGATATGCATCAATAAAATTACTGTTGTGCTCCATGAATGGAGTATAAATTAGAACTTGAAGAAACAAATTGTTCATTATGTCTCAAAGTATAATATTTACACACCCTATGACCACACAACCTCATGTCTAGAGATACTACTTAGAAAAATTCTTGCAAGTTTTTCTCAGAAAACAGTTTTTCTCAATATCCCTGTATAGGGATATTGAGAGGTTATATTCTTTATAGTAATCACAAACTAGAAATAATACAATCCGAATATCTGAAGTTTGTTGAACAGAGAAATTTATATATTATACACAACACACATCTCATGTAAATTTATGTATTTTTGACATAGTTGAATATTTAATGGCAAAAACTGAGAGAACATAGCCACATGCCAAAATATACATTAATCTTAGAAACAGTTTTGGTAAACAAAAACACCGAGCCTCAAAATACATGTATGTTATTTTTTACAAGCTTCAAAACAAGAAAAAAAGGCATGTTCTGTTTCGGCATGTACAAATATGTGCTAAAATGATAGAAAAATAACAAGAGAATAATAAAATTCAAGATAGTATATAGGGAGATGGGGTTGTGGGGAAGCACACAGGTAGATGTAGAGTATAGTTTATATATTTCTTATTTTCTAAGACATTATCTTATGTTTTATGATTTGTTGACATGTTACACATGTGTCCTCATATTAACATTACAAGGGAAAGGTACAATTCCAGTGAACAGTGCCAGAAAACAAAGCAACAGGAGGATAAAACCTGGGATGTAAACAAGACCAAGGGAGGATTGTAAATCTCAAGTACAGGAAATCCTGTACAGCTGCTAAGAGTAGGTAATAAATTTGGATATAAACTTAGCCATTGAGGTAACAAGAAATAATTGATTACAATGGTTGTGACATTCAAAAAACCAAATTTCTAAAGACAAACAACTATTTCTGGCATCACACATATATTGTGGGAGTTGGAATAAAGAGCCAATTCGATGCAAAAGCTAAACTATACAGAACTATAGAAACAAGTACGCGTGTGTCTCAGATACAAAATCCCAGTGCACGTTCCTCTGCATAGTCACACAGCCGATCTTTGGGCAGCCTCGGGTCGCAGAGCTTCAAAAGGAAGAACGCGGTGGAGCTCTGGGGAAAAGAAACCCTTGCCTTTTCTGGCTTCGTTTTCAGGTTCTTCCATGTCTCCTAATGGATGCCTCAGAACTCTGCGGCACCTGAAAAACGGCTTAGCTTAATATGTGCTAACAAAAATAATAGGCAATTCACCTGGATTTTTTGACTGTCCCAGGAAGCAGGAGGAAGGCAGGAGTTTATAAGGATAGAGTGACTTTTGTTGTCTACTCTCTGTGGGTTTAGAAAATGTCATCAGTTACTATTTGGTACTGACCTTTATTTTTGTGAGGGAAACATAAGTTTGATATTCGAGAAAAATTTTATGTAAATCCTCTGTATATATGGCACTTTCATGGCATTCATAAGCTTTATACTCCAGTTCTGACCCATGAAACAAGATCAAAAAACCAGATCTCTAAGATAAAAATTTCCTGAGATCTCCAATCCATAATTTGTACTCTCCCACTACAATGGCACTCCTTCATAGCTGATGCAACGTCTCCATTTCCTGGCCTGTTAGTGCGCTATTATCCTCGTCTGGTGAAGTCCTGTCTCTTTCAAAACTCAGATCCAGTTTTGACTTCCCCACTTGCTCTGCACTGAGGCAAATAACTTTTCTATTCTGATGCAAACAGCATTTTACCTATATCTAAATTTTTCTTTGCATCTTCCTATGTCTGAAGTTCATTCTTCACTTCAGTCCTAGTTTCAATGAAATGATGGCCAGATATTTATGTAGCTGAAGGAATTCCCTATAATAGTGAACTGTTTGTTCATCATATCACTTACCTTTGTTTTGTGTATTACATTTTTCAAAATGGTTTGATTTACATTATCTATTTGATCTTCATAATATTTCTGGAAGGAGATATTATAATTTCAGTTGTACAAACAATGAGTGAGGTACACAGAAATGAGGTGCCTCAGGACATAAGTAGTAATTTCACAATATCTATCAAAATTGAATATGTAGTTACCCTTTGACCAGTAACTTAGAAATTTGTCTCAAGACAGGAGTGACAAAAATATAAAATATTCTATGCAAATAGCAGTGAAACATAACATTGTAACAAGAGACTGGAAATAACCTAAATATTTATCAAGAGGGACTAAATGGATAAACTGTAGAACATTTATACAAAGGAATACTATACAGCTCTAAAAAGAAAAGGAGATTTTTATCTCCTGTGCAGTAGTAGCAGTTCCAGGATATACTGTTAAATGAAAGGTACAGACAAGTCTGTGTAATATATTGCATTGGTGTGAATGTGTTATGTTATTTCATTTCACAAATAAATAGTGACAGAAAGATAAACCCTAGTGACGCTAATTACCTATAGAAGATCAGGGCAAATACATCCAGTAAGGGAAAAGATAAAATCTATACTTTTTCTGAAAATGATTTGTTCTATAATTTTTACTTTGTAAGTATATAAATGGTTTAACTGATTCTAAAACAAAATTTCAAAAGACACAAATTTTTAAATTTGAAATACAAATAAGAAATGTTTTTGTACACCAAGTTGGCAACATAAACACATAAAAAAAGAAAATTTTGAAGTGACTTTGAAACATAGTACTTAATATGTCCTCAGTGGCATATATCCAAAGGACAAGAGAACAGACCTTTTGCAAATGTGAAGTGAAATGGAAAGAATGGGGAGGGAGGGAATGGGAATGGGACAAAAAATAATTAAGATGTAATATGTACATGTATCAACTCCCCATGCAGAATGTGGTCATTATGCGCTACAAACATGCACTGATACAAAATTTAAAAGACTCTACAAAATAGATAAATATCAAACTATATTTAAATCTCATTCTTATTTTGAATCTAAATTTGTAGAGAGAAGTGTTGTAAGGGGTCCATAAAAGGTCTAAATGTCATTAAGATTTTCACCATAAGACAAAAATTTGTGAACTTATATAACTAAAGGGGTTTTTTAAAATCCTTATAATCTTACATGTGAATTTGAAATATCATTATGATATTTGCTTTTCTAATTCTAAAGATTCTCAATTTCTCACCTCAATTTTCTGAATACAGGTACTGAAGTAAAGTTTACTCCTAGATGATAAATTGTCATCTTTATGTATTATAAGAATCAAAGTTCCTAGTAGAAATGGACAATTTCAGTTCTGAAGCGGAAAATGTACAGGGTGAGTTTTGGATATCTAGTGCCAGAAGTCTAAGTAGGGAGCAATGTCTACTGGAATATTGTTAACGTTTTTGTGTTGTTTTATTTTTGTCTCCATTGTTGTTTTGTTCATCTTTTCTATCTTTAAAATAATAAAAAAACAGAAGCCAACATTAAAGAAATTCTACTGCCTCAAATTGTTTAGAGCAATTTGAGCGTCATAGGACTCATGAGTGCACTGGACATATGAAATACATCAGCATAGATGAATTCACAATAATCCTAAAAATAATCACTTCCTTTCACATTAGCTAAGGGATCAATTTACTCTGAACATTGGTAAATGAAGTAAAATAATGGAACATTTAACCTGCCCTTTGTATTTGAAACATATTTCAGAGTAACTCAATAACTTGCAAGGGAACATTCTTCCTAAAATAAGTCTAATGAATTCAGGAATTACAGCATTAGGAAATCACAGTTGTGTAATCCCTACTACGATGCTAGAGCCAGGCAGAACTCATGAAAGGCTACTAAAATTTTTAACTGAAAGTTAGATGGGAAATATGCAATTGATGGTTCACAGTAAAACCACCTGAACCCACTGATCAATCTTAGCATCACTAAAGTGTAGTGCAGTGAATCTTCCTGTCCCTCCTCATGGGAGAAAACAAAAAGCAGTATGTTCTCTGGAAATATTCTTGGCCAAAAAAGGGCCAGTAGGTGCTAAATTTCATGATGTCTTTACATTTCATTTCTAGTTTTCCAGAAATACAGAGGAGGGAAGAACATGGTAAATGATATCTGGATGATACCACTGATCAAACCCGTAATTCATTTAAGTGTATGGGGGGAAATAGCCTGCTTTGCTTAACAAAGTAATTCCATGGTAGAATAAAATTGGGGAAACTCTTAAAAAATGAATGAGATTAAAGAGACATAACAACCAAACAAATGAACTGTATAAACCATGTTGAGATATTTATTATAACAATTTAAGTGTAAAGTGATGATTTGTAGATAATTATGAGAACAACAATGTAGAGCAGATAAGAGGTGATACATAAAAATTACCAGTAATTTCAGTGGGACTAATGGCACTGCTATTATGTTTAAAACGTTCTTACATTCTTATGGCTGAATTTTTTTCAATCAGATATTATTGATACAGTTTAGGTATATATAATTATCACATTCATCATAGAGAATTTATACCTGTACATGGTATAAGGTGTTTCTTTTCTTTCCCATTCCCCTACTCTCCCTTAAACCCCTCTTCCCCTCCCATTGATAAAAATCTTGTTTTCATTTTTCCTTCTTTTATCATTTTTTCTTTTTCCTTCTTTCCCCCTCTACTCTCCCTTGTTCCC
>PVLD010037409.1:0-10261 GCA_004027595.1 Dinomys branickii | reverse complement strand
TCAGCTGCAAAGGCTGCTCGAATGATTCCTTCTCTTTGGGAGAATGTCCCTTAAGCTTTCTGCTGAGAGTTCCGCTTAAAAGGCTGTACAGATATTGGTTAGATACTCCCTACCTAGTGACCTGGGTGAGGTGTGTAAGACTGCTCCCCCACCCTCCCAGGGTCCCCTGCAGGTATAGGGATGGATCTCCTCCCCCACTTGGTGATCTGGTCACGAGCGCCGATATCTGACCAGTTATTGGAGTCCCTGCAGGGATGAAGGTTCCAAGGTGCCAGTCTATCCTTTGGGGCTTTCTGCGCGGCTCGCCCGACACGCGCGAAACGTGGGACCGCCGGGCGTTTCCGCCGCCAACAAGCCGATCTCTGTCGGGAGTCGCCTGAGAGTTGCGCCGGCTCGGGAGGCGGGAGGGATCGAGGCGTCCGTGCTCTCAGGGCGCTAGGACCCAGCAAATCTTTCTCTCCGCTTCTGGCGCTTGGGTCTCTCCCCGCGGCCCGCCCGACACGCGCGAAACGTGGGATTGCCGGGCGTCTCCGCCGCCAGCAAACCGATCTCTGTCGGGAGTCGCCGGGGGGGCTGCACCGGCTCGGGAGGCGGGAGGGACCGAGCCGGCTGCGCTCCCACGGCGCCTGGACCGAGCCAAGCTTCCTTCCCGCGCGGATCGTCCCTGGCTCCCAGCAACTGGGGCTTTCCCACGTCTCGCCCGGGCAGGCTGGTCCGCCCTACCACATCTCCCCCGGCATCTCAGAGAAATACGCCCAGTCTAAACTTCCCAGCTGAGGTCCCGGCATTCACGCTCGCCAAGTCTGTCTCGAGCTGGTGGTGTTTATTAAGGAGGTTCGCTCCCTTGCTGCTCACCTGGTCGCCATCTTCCCCGGAACCTATCGTGTACATGATTCTTATCTCTACATCTGTAGCACCTAGAGCAGCCCTAGGATCAAAGTAAATGGATAGTTAGGAGGGACCACACACATACACACACACACACACACATTTAATCAATGATTAGGACCACAGATATACTTGATTAATGATGGAGACTTATGACTGAAATCACTTAAAAATCTAGTAAGGATCATCTCCCCTTTTGTTAGAATGATCTGGTCCTCCATCAAGAAACTTACTAGTCCAGAAATTTTAATACCTGGAAACAAAGAAAAGTAAACCAAATCTACATTCATTTTTTCAAAGTCTACTTCAGACTGAGCCTCCCTAACATAAAAATCTAAAATCCAAAACTTTTGAAGTACTAACATGACACTTCAAGGAGAAAATTCCACACCTAACATCAGATGTTGGTTTGTAGTTAAAATATGGGCAGTCTAAAAATATAAAATTCTCTCTGACTGTGTGCATAAGGTACACACGAAACATAAATGAATTTTATGTTTCAACTTAATCCCCATATCTAAAATATCTGCATATATATATATATACATATATATATATATATATATATATATATATATACATATATATATATATATTTATCCCAAGTCCAAAATATTTGAAATGCAAAACACTTTTGGTTCCACACATTTCAGAAAGGGATATCCAACTGTACTTGTAAAATATCATACTAGATATTAGGGAATATATTGAGGAATATTATATGAGTCCTGTTATCGAACAATTTATAATGAGGAGAAAAAACACATAAAAATAATAAATGATAGAAATAAGACATTTAAGGAACTACATGTTTGCAAAGAGGAAGTAGCTATTTACTCAGCTGGGATGTGGAAACAGAAAGGTTTTGTGGTGGGTAATCTATGAGCCGGGACCTGGAAACTGGCAGGATTTCAATAGGCAAACCTGTAGGGGAAAAAAACATAATTCATATAAGACATGAATTAAAGGATGTGCTTGAGGAATGAGGGACCAGAGGACATGGAACAATTGGTTGGAGGCTCTGGTCAAGTCTTTCAAGACTTCACAAGCCACTCAGGTAGTTGACATTGTGTAGTCAATTGGAAAGCATTAAAGGTTTCTGAGAATGAGTCTGAAGCATCTGGTCTGTGTTGTAGGTAAGATATTAGTCAAGGGAGAGGCTGGAGACAAGGAAACCAGTTAGCAGATGGTTCTGTCAGTTTGTCGGGAAGAGAAGCAGGAGGGCTTCAAGTGAAGGGGGCTGGGTAGATATGAAGCAAGGACTTGAAACTGGATTTGAAGATGTATTGTATGTTGCTGGGTTGACAGCAACTGTAGTCTAAAGCAGCTTTGGTGGTTTTCGTCTGGATGATTTGAGAGAGAGAGGTAACATTACATGATGAGAATACCAAAGGAAACCAGGGCTGTAGTGGGACATGAACTCAATTCTATGATATGGAGTTTTAGTATCAATAGAACCATCCATTGTCATTGTCCAGCAAGCCTGGGAAGCTTTGGGGTAAAGTCTCAGGGTAGAAGTCCAGTTTGGTGACTCAATTTTGAATTAATATTTACTTGCTGTCATGACATTGACAGAATGAGAATATCCACACTTAGCAATAAAGAGCAGACAAGAAAGTAGGTAAGGAGAACGAGCAAGCTGGCTCCAATCGAAAAGGCAAAGCGATATACATTCTGTGGATGACCCCACCTCTGCTTTTCTACCTGCTTTTTCCAAGTCTTCCTTTGTCTTCATAGAGCTTTATTTTAGCTGCCTCATGTTTTTCATGGTGAAGAAAGAAACTCAACACATCTGCCTGAAATCACATTTTATTGATGGTGGTTTCCTCCTTAAAACTCTTAATAGTTTGTAATTGTTATCTATACACCAGTGTCCTAACTCTTCATGTAGTACTCAAAAACATTTCCCTGAGATGGTCACAATCTGCCCTCGTATCCTCTAAAATCACCTCTCTTCCACTCTCACACCCCTAAACTACGTGATCCCTTCTTTGTGCCTTTCTGGCTGCTGCTCAGTGATGCAGGTTACCAAGCTCTTCTCTGCTTTCGTCAGCTGGGGTTCCAAACATGCTTTGAAAGGTGTGAAGCCTCCCTAGCTTCTCTCCACCCCTGATTCCTTCCCTTTACTGACACTTGCAGAATTTTTTCAGTATTTCTGTCATACCATTTCCCTCTGTCTCTTTGTTATTTTTATGTCTTTGTTTCTCAATAGACTATGAGCTTTGCTGAACTTAAACATAGTCCCCATTGTACCTTGTACTACATATTTGGAGAAATCCAAGCATAGTAGTGGTTAGATGAATGCTTTTCAAAATAAGGCAGACAAAGAGAAAAATAATCACAGCATGGCACATCCTGGCTCTGTGTTTTCCTTGTCTGAGTCAGACTGATCTGATTTGATGATAAGAAACATCATTGAACTCCCATAAACAGGTGGAAAGGTCTCTGGTCCTGCTTCATTCCTTGGCCAATTGCATTCAAGGAAAAAAAAAGAGAAAAATCCTACAACATGTATTAGATCGGGGACTGCAGGGAACTTCATTATTTTTAATGTCTCAGTAAAAGATCTTTTTTTCTCTCTACATTTACCAGACTAATCCCAATAATGTCTTTTAAACAATTAATTCTAGTTTCAAAAGCATTCTACTCTGCAGTTTGTCCAGAATTAAGTGACCATTAGAAGGCATTAGCTTAGAAATGAGTGCCCTAATTACTTCTGAAAGTTAGCAATAAAAGAAGGGGAAAAAAGTCCAAATTTCTGAGACATCAGCATCCCGTCAGTTCTGGTTGCTTTTGTATATCGTTTTGTCCTCCTGCCGCACAAAATGTCGGTCACAGGAAACTGCTTGAGTGTTTTGATATCTACCGATTTAATTTTGTATTAGGCACAAGTTGCCTAATCTTGCTTGACTCTGAAAAATAAGGTCCACGAAAAGGCATTAAAACATGGACAGTTTACCGGAGTCCAGTGTTAGCGCATACCCTAAAACACGAAGGTACAGATGGACCAGCAATGGTGCGTATCTGGCTGTGACACCTTCGAGTTTTGCTGCTCCTGGGAAATTCTGTAGACACGAAAACGCTCTTCAGTAAACACTCTGGTTTCAGCAGCAGCTTCCCATCAGCTGTCTGAGTTCAGATTGTGTAGCTCTGTGGGGAGACCCAGTGGACTACAGCTCCTAATTCTAGGTATTAGGAATCAAAGTTCCTGACACTGTCTTTTCAAGGCAAGAGGGGTGGTGGTCTTTAACCTGGTGCAGGGAAAAAGGTGTGCTGTACTGTGTGTCTTGGGGATCAAATTTCTGAGGGGGGAGGTTCCCAGTGTCCCATGTATAACCTGTGTGCGTGTTAGAGAGGCAAATGTTGGCCGCTCACAGCCTTCATGTCTGTGGTGGAGGCAATTACCTCCAGCTCCTACATCTGACCATGGAAATGCAGGTGTTCTGGAAAGGGTCCTGAATTGCGGGCGTGAACGTGACTCATATTTACTGCTTACCCTCTGATCAAGCCTAAGATCATGGTGACTGGAACCCTTAGGGAAATAGAACAGGATTGTGAATGCTTCAGGATGGGGCTTGGGCTCATGTCGACTGCTTTGTGAGGATTCTGAGACTTAGGATCAGAAAGAAGGCAATCAGTCATTTTTTCCCCTTAGATTTTACTTCAGTAGCAGCTGCTATTTCCCAGATCAGTGGATCTGCTGCATGTCTCCTTTCTGATAAGGGAGCCCTTGAGGCCATGAACTTGATTCAACATCCAGGCCAGAGTGGTCTGAAGTAGACACAGGCAGTTGCAGCACAGGGTGAGGCAGCCCATTGTTCCGTTCCCATCTAGGACCCTGGCTGTGCTCCATCCTTTCTGTGGGATATCCAGCAACCCCCAGTCATCCAAACCCATCTCCCAGTCTCAGTGTCACCATTACATGAGATAGAACATATGAAAATTCAGCATAATGCCGAACACGTAATTAACCCAAGCTGGCCACTGGTAACCATTACCACCCGAACAAAAGGAGTTGTGTTGTCTAGGAACCAGAAGCTTCACAAAGGAGAGAGATGCCCAAAGGGAGGAAATGCAGAGAAGAACATTGCTGTTTCCATAATACTATCTTGCTAGGACTCTGGACTTTAATCAAACGAAAGCATATCAACTTCAGAACATCACTGTCATCAGGCACCTGCTGCCCAATGAAGTCTTTGATGTGGCTGGTCCAGGTCGCATAGGTACCTACCTTTAATCATGGGAAGCCAATGACAGATAGCAACTTATAAGACTCCTTTCATCTCTAAGTATTCTCATAACATGATTTTAGAAATAAATGCGTAGGCATATTATTTTTGCCTTTATACCAAATTAGAAGCAGGTGAAAGGATGCTATTTGGTAGTCTGTGTCATAAGAAGAGAGTTACCCGAAGGAAAAGGAACATGTATTCTTCAACATTTATGTATTTCTCTGAACTCCAGTGGCTTATGTAAGAGCTCAGGGCTAGAAAACTTGAAAGTTTTGGAAAACTGTAGGTACTGTACCCTGGAAACAGATTTCAACTCCTTCAGGAAAAGTTGTCAAATGTAAGAATGTTATGAATTCATCATACATTAATCATTTTGCCCCACTAGAGAATTTTCTGTTCCTTGCTTTATCTGTCATCAAAAAAAAAAATTCACAAGACCTATATTATTCCATTTATTTTATGGTTATAAATAATCAAATACAATTTGCAACTCTGTGGTTTGTAATGCATTCAGATTGACTTAGAACATGATGAGAAAGAGCGAGCTTGGCTAGTGCTTGAGGTTTGGAAGGACTGGAATTCCCCAGGTAGTTTTCTCTCATTATGTAGGGCATGGCAACGTTACAGAGACGGCTCTAGAAGCCCAGAGGGAAGGCCTCCTCTCATTAGGCACATCCCAGTGAGCACCATTCACGAGTCTGCAGGCTGAGATGAGAACGATCGAGATTTCAAACACGGAAATCTTTTGAGTCATCTTGGCTGGAGATTTTTTCAAATCTCCAAATTCTTCAATGTAAAAGAGACAGAGGGTGATAATTCGAAACTGAAGATTGTTGCTGTGAATTGGTAGTGACAACAATATGGTCAAGGTCTGTTTTTCACAGTTCGGTTCACACTTATTTCAGGGCTGGGGGAAAAATGTGTTCTTGAAATAAATCAGAACTCATTCAGAGATTGTGAGTAGGAGATTGTAATGGAGATTCTTCGGGTTTGAAAGGATGAGCTTAGCTCAAGGTCCAGCTTTCCTGCCTGCGTGTCTGGAATCCTCTCGCAAACCGGGGGTGTGTGCTTATTCTCTTTGGCATTTCCCGTGGCCAGCTTCTGAACATGCTTCCCACCTGTCCCCTTGGCTAGTGTGCTGGATTTTAATTAAGTCATTGTAAACTCAGGCTGTCTCCTCTGGTGACAGAGCTGCGGCTGAGATTACCCACCATGGTATTCCTCGGGCTGTCCTTGGTACTAAAGCTGCTCTTCGCCTGGCGCTGCTCCTTCCCTGAGCCTGTGGGTTTGTTCCTCTGGTGCTCATGTGAACAGGTAAGTGCCCTCATTAAAGCATCAGGAAAATTCAAGGGCATTCTTAGCCAGGGACCCTCTCAGGGCTATAGGCAGAAGGGGTCACATCCTTGGTGGAAAATGTGTAAACTGCTCTGGTCTGGTTGAAAGGCTAAGATTAGAACAGGTGCTCTGCCTCATGCTCTAAGGAAGAGAAGAGCCCTGAGATCTTGGATCTTTATTTGGCTACAAGTCTTTTTTGTTTTTTGTTTTGGCCTTTCTGGAGAACCCAGGGACTCACACATGCTAGGCAAGTGCTGTATCACTGGCTACACATTCGGTTCCACGTCTTGAATTAGCTGATTCCTTTACACTTTGATTGGGCAGTTCAGGCTGTGTAATCCCACAATATATGGGGCTGTTAGGGTCTAACTCCAGCCTATCTCTATCAATATCTAATTAACCCTGATAAGTAGTAGAGAGATATTCCCGGCTCCCAGCAATCTCTGCTGTCTGCTCCTCCTCCTCACCTTGCGGAATCTGTGCCCTGAGGGCGTATAACCTACATGTCCCATGCTTTGTCAGCCTGGGGAGACAAACGACAGTGTGAACAGCAACATATAAACATTCTTGTTCTTGCTCTTAAAAGGCTGATTTTCATCACCTACCACCACTTACCCCTTGAGATCTGGGACGTTCACATACACAGCCAAATAGTTACCGCTCAGGCCCTGCCCTATCCATTTCTTCATGGTCTATGTCCTGCGGTAGGAACCTATTTGGATGAGACAAAGATGCTGCTTTCCTTGAATGTTCACATTTCTGATTCCTGCAGTAGCAAGAGGAATGAGTTCTCAGCCCACCTTCAGCTTATTCCTTTAACTTTTCCCTGCACAGGACTAAAGCTAACCTGGTGGTATTCCACTATAGTTTCAAATGTTTCTATACAAAAACGACAATAACAAAAAAATTCCCACTTTCCATCAAAAGCTCAGCATCCTCCTGCACATTAATGTATGTAAATGCATGCAGGAAATGGTTGCCTGTTTCCTAGTACTAGAAAGAGTAAATTAGTACCCCAGCCTAAGGCTTGGCTAGGGCTCTCCATTGCAGACTGAAGCAGATCCCAAAGAGCAGAGGCCACCTGACTACTAAGGGGAGAGAACAAGCACACCTGCTGTTTCCTGTGGGTAGTGTGTTTGCTTTGGACTGAATTGTGTCCCTCTAATATTCATATGCTGGAGTTCTAACACCCAACATGACTGTGTTTGGTGATAGAAACTTTAAGGGGGTTTTTAAGGTTAAATGAGGTTGTAAAACTGGTATCCTCATCAGAAGAGGAAGAGACCCTACTGGTGCATGAGAACAAAGGAAAATCCATGTGAGATTGCAGGGAGAAGCTGGCCCCCTGCGAGCCAGGCAGACAGGCCTCACCAGAAACCAGCCCAACAGCACCTTGACCATGCTCCATAGTGGTGAGAAAGCAAAGTTCTTGCCTCCAGCATCTAGGGTGTGATATCTCGTTAAGGCAGCCAGGGCAGACTAAATCCATGTCCAAATCCTTAGCTGTTTGTGTGTGGACAGGAGGGTGACAGGAGCAGAGCTGGGGCTCTTGCTACAGACTTGAAGTTTTTTTACACAAGGGTTATAATAATAAATGTCAAGGAGTAAAAACCCCTTGTTTTGTACAGCAATTTGCCCCTTTTTGAACTTCATTCATGTATATGGTTTCATCCTGTTCTCAACGCATTTGATTACCATTTTACTGGTGGTGAAACAGGTATAAAAAGCCCATGCAGACTGTGTAATTTGTCTGATAGCACCCAAAGAGTTTGTTCTGCAGGCTCTTGGAAGCCCAATCCACTAAATTTTTCTTTACACAAAAGGATGTTTATGTGCATGAGGCCAGAACATCTATGTCCAGCCGGAGACAACTTAAGGTCTTTGTGTATTTTCTCCATCTCTGTGAGGGCTGGCATTCACAGAATAGCTGGAGAGAAGCTAGCAAAGAGGTCATGGAGGTCATTTTCTGACATGTAGGACAATATGGCCACTGCAGGAAATGGGCAAAAACGATGTCAGAAAAAGTAAGCCTGTGGCGACTCAGGGGAGAGCAACACAAATGTGGAAGGCTGAGTCCCACTGCACCAGTGCTGGCATCTTCCAACCCACCTGCTGCTCAGCTCCTGGAGCTGTGCATGCTGCAGTTCCCTGCTGCCACTGCTTCAGCTTTTCATGCTGTGATTGTCCTCGAAGAGGGAATTCAAGGGGCATCCTGGAGGGCCTGCTGCTCTGCTGAAAGGTGGTGCTGTTTACACCCTTCCAGCTCTCGGCAGTGGCTACCTGGAGCAGCCTTTGTCTCTCTCTCTGGTCCTGCTAAAACTACTGACAGTTGGGTGCCTGCATCCCTAGAGGACTCTGGCAGCATGGGCACTGCTGTGAAAACCTCATTTTCAAAGCAGCCATTACACAGGTGGCCAACGGTGTAAAAAACAGTATCCCAAAGTCCTTTCAACTTCTCCTACCTGGAGAAGAAATCTCCTGGATTAATTACGCTCTTTCAAGTCTTGTTTCCATCCTGTCAAATACATGGTTCCAAAAAGAGACTCAGAATCTCAGATGCCTTGCTTGGAATCACTTCTGTCATCCACTAGCTGTGGTGACCCTGAGTAAATTACTAAATCTTCCTAAACCCGAAGTTTCCTCACTTGTAAAGGACAAAAACACTGAGTTGAGTCCATATCTTGGCTACTATAAATAATAATGCAAGGTATACAACAGTATAGATGTCTCTTTCATGTGCTAATTTAATTACCTTTGGATGTATATCCAGTGGTGGCATTGCAGGATCATATAATAATTCTGTCTAAAAATGTTTGAGGAATCTCTGTACTATTTTCTTTAATGGTCGCACTACTTTCCACCCTTCTTACCACTGATGGAATGATTACATGGTTCAGCGCTCTATGGGAAGCGCTATGTGTAAAGTGGTATCACTACTGTACCAACAATATCACTCACCCAATAATCACTGCTAAGTAGACTCGCGCTTGATGTATGTGGGCTATTAGTGACATAAGCAGTTAATATTATGCATTAAAATAATTTATTTTATTTTTAAATTGACAAGTAAAAATTGTATGTGTTTTTGGTAGACAACATGATGTTCTCATGTACGTAGGTGCTGTGGTATGTCTAGAGGAAGGTATTTAACATATTTATTTATTTTTTTTTATTTTTTTAATTTTAAAAACATAAAAGTACAAAAACATATTGACAAACAGACACCAATTATCATAAAAAATAGTACAATCACAACTAATCTATAGACAAGGTGATATGGTCTCAACAGTGGTTATTTCTTTATCCATTGATATCTTCAAATTGTAAATGTATGAACCCATATACAGACATGCAAATTTAGTCAGACAATTAATCCTCCCAACAACAGAAAAAACACAAAAACCAAAAATCCAAAGACAAGAAACAAAACAGGCAAACAACAACAACAGCAAAAACATCAACAACAAAAAAAACACCACTAGTTGCTGCTTTACATATTGATATCTTCGAAGTGTGTGTTCAGGATAACACATACAGACATACAAGATTATTCAAATATCCTGTCATCGATTATTGCTTAGCATTAAGTGATATAATACAATAGTAGAACCATGTTAGCCCTCCTGCATATATGCATATTCATATATACATACATACATTTTTGTCTTTTTCTTTTCTCCTTTCCTTCATCCCATCTGTTCTTTGTTTTTGAACAGATTTCCTTCATGTCTCTTAGTTTATATTCCCACCCTCGGGTTCTTACACCAGTGATACAATACGTTGCCTGCACATGTATCGCTGATTTA
>PVLD010037408.1:0-10262 GCA_004027595.1 Dinomys branickii | reverse complement strand
GATTGACTTTTCTTGTGTCTTTGATGATATCATGAGATTCTTCCTTTCACGCTCATAAGCTGCCATGCTGTCTTCAAGTTCTGAAATTCTATCTTTGGTTTCATTTAAACGGTTTTGCATGCTTTCAGCGTTAGTTTTCAAATCCTGGCATTCTCTTTGGACCTGTTTCATTATTGGTAATTCATTCCTAAATTGCTCTTGTAACGTTTCCATTTGTTTCCTATTTTCTTCTAGTCTTTTGTCTATTTCTTCTCTACGTGAATGGAACATTTCTTCCATCATTGTTTTCAGCTCGTTTTTTATCTGAGAAATCATTGCGGGTATGTGGCTTATTTCTGCTTTAAGCTCTTTTATGGCCTGTTGGAGTTGTTTCATTTCGGATGCAATCGTTTCATAACTTGCAGGTATGCGGCTTCCTGGTTCTCCTGTATCCTCGCATTCAAAACTTGTTCTGGGTGGGGTTGAGTTTTGAGACTGCATTTTGTTCCTCTGTTTTCCCACTTTTGGGTATCAGATTCAAAATGTGGAGCTATAAATTCCCCAGGCAGTTCAGCAGGCAATGGTCTGCTGCAGAGGCTGCTCCAATGATTCCTTCTCTTGGGGAGAATGTCCCTTAAGCTGTCTGCTGAGATTTCTGCTTCTACTCCCTACCCTGAGACCTGGCTGGGGCATATAAACAGCTCGCCGTCCCAGGGGCCTTGCAGACAGGCCACTCAGGTGTTCCTCCCTGGGTGGAGCTCCTTCCCCCCTCACAAATTGCGTCGGGGCGCCTAGCTAGCTCTTCCTACCCGGGAGATCCTGCAGTCCTTAAAGCTGCTTTGATGTCACTCACTGGGCAGAGCTTCTTCCCGACTCAGGAAAAACCGGTTAGAGCGCCCACTCAACTCACCCTGGGATCATGCAGACAGGAATGCCGTTCAGATGTATCTCCCTGGATCGAGCTTCTTCCTGACTGAGAAATCCTGCTGATCGCAGCTGCTACAGTTCCCGCGGTGCCGGCTGTGGGGCGGGGCTCTGAGTGGGATCCCGGACCGCTGCCCAGATTGGCGCAATCTGTCCCAGTAGTGCGTTCTCTGAGTTTCCTCTGCTCCGCTGCCTCCAACAAATCCTGGTTACAGCCGCCTCTGAGCCGATTGGGTTCAGGAGATGGAGGCGTCTGTCCCGCTGCAATCGCTCTCTCGGCTGTACCGGATTTGAGCCAAGCTGCGGCCCAAGTGCAGCACCGATCCCTCGGGCACCCAGCTCTCAGGATCCACCCACTTCTCGCCACGCGGCTTGTCCAGCCGGCCCTTTAATGCTGAGGCCACGGAGAGCAACCCAATCAGTTGGAATTTTGCATCCACAGACCGGGCACCCTCGCGCAAAGGATCGGTCTCTGGGAGAGTTTCCCTCTCCCGCTCATCTGGTCGCCATCTTCCCGGAAGTCTTTTTAGCCAATCATTTTGGTTCAGAGGCAGAGTGGCGCAAGGCAGAAGGCAAAGCGTTCAGGGCAGCAGAGCACAGCAAAAAGCACCAGAGCAAAAGGGTGTTGTATTACATATTGATAACTTTGAAGTGTATACTCAGGAAAACAAATATAGACATGCAAGACTGATCAAACAACTAATCATTAACTGTTACTTACAATAAAGCAACCTAAGTAGTACAACTATGTTAGCTCTCCCACATATACATACTTACATACATACATACATACATAATTATCCCTGTTTCTTTTCTTTTTCCCCTCATCCCAGTTGCTCTTTACTTTTGAGCAGTTTCCTTTCATTTTGCAATGTTCATCATACCTTCTGATTTATATTCATACTTCGAGGTTCTTACACTAGTGATACAATACGTTGCTGTCTTGGTTACTTTTCTCTCATTGCTGAGACAAAATACCCAACGCCCAAAATGAAGGAAGGAAAGGTTTATTTAGCTTACAGTTTGTGGAGGTTTCAGTCCTACTTGGCTGATTCTGAGGCAGAGTGGCCCATGGCAGAGGGCAAACTGTTCATGGCAGCAGCACACAGCAAAAACAACAAGCAAAAGGGAGGAATGGCTGCAAGCAGCCTCCTTTTCTCCCCTACACTGTAAACAACCTACCCCCACTGGGTCGTGAACCTGTCACACAATCTCCATGCCCTCCTTTTTCACAGGCTCAGGATGTTTACAAAGTAAGCACCCCAGCTTCCTCCGGAGTCACTCAGCTAAACCTCTAGATTCCACAAGTTGACACAATGTATCAACCATAACAGTTGCTTATACATGCACATCTGATTTATTTAACTTATGAATATGGCCTCTAGTTCTGATCATTTACCTATGAAAGCCTCAAGTTTGTCTTTCTTTATAGCTGAGCAATATTCCATTACATAAAGATGTCACAATTTTTTTATCCAGTCCTCAGTGGATGGACATTTGGGTCACTTCCACGATTTAGTTATTACAAATTGCACTGCCATAAACATGAGTGCACATATATTGCTGTGATATGATGTTTTCAGATCTTCTGGGGAAATACCCGGAAGGAGAATAGCTGGGTTGAATGGGACTTCTAGACCTAGTTTGCTGAAGAATCTCCAAACCGATCTCCACAGTGGTTTCACCAGTCTGTATTCCCACCAGTAGTAGAGAAGAGTTCCTTTTTCTCCACAGCTTTGTCAGCATTTGTTATTGGTTGATTTATTGTTAGCCATTCTTACTGGGGTGAGATGAAATCTCAACATTGTTTTAATTTGCATTTCTCGAGTGACTAATGATGTTGAACATTTCTCATATATGTATTTGCCATTTGTATTTCTTTATCTGAAAAGTGTGTATTCATCTCAGATGCTCATTTTAGGATTGGGTCTTTGAATTTGGGGAGGTTGATGTTTTGATATTTGATTTTTAAACTTTTAGAAAATGTTTATTTTTAAACTTTAGAAAAATATACCAGCAGTAAATTTTTTCAATTGTGTATTATTACTATTAAATGCCACTATTTTTATACTGACTTTGGAGATTTGAATCTGAACTTGTACATTTATATTTTTGCTCTCAGCTTTTCTATATACATAGTTATGTTAATTGTCAAGAACGAACAGTTTACTGCATTCCTCCTTTTTTCTTAACTTTCATACTGGCTATATCTCCACAACACTTAATTAAAATGCTATAAAAAACATCCTTTTTTTTCATTTCTAGCCTCAGAGGTGAATATATAACACTTTAGTATTTATGGTGTTAGCTATAGTGTTTCTTTTGTTACTTTTAATCAAAGTAGAAGGTTCTCTATTATGAATTTCTTGAGAACTTTCATTTTTTAAATGGTTAGGGATTGCAATTTTCAAACATTTATGACTGTTGAGTTAAATTTATGCATTTTTTCATTTTTAGTCTTCAGGAAATTATTCATATTGCTGGACTTACTACATATAAATTTGTATATTTTCAGGAATAAGTAATGCTAGAGCATGACATAGTGCCTTTTTGCATATTATTGGATTCACTCTGCTTGTATTTCATTGATGATGTTGCATCTCCATTGATGAGTCATGTTAGACTGTCATTTTCATGTATTGCAATGACCTTTTTCAGGTTTCTGTATCTTTGTTATGTTAGTTTTTAAAATGAGTTTTCAAATGTTCTCCTTTTCTTTATTTTATTTTATTTTAAAAAAATAAAAGCACAAAAACATATTAACAAACAGACACAAATTAGCACAAATGTTCTCCTTTTCAATTATTTTTTTTTGCGGTACTGGGGATCGAACTCAGGACCCTGCGCTTGCTAGGCAAGCGCTTATTCCACTGAGCTATATCCCCAGCCCTTGTGTTCTCCTTTTCATATCACATTGACTTTGTTTATAACCAATTTTTTTCCTGAATAAATGGTTAGAATAATTTACTATTGAATTATCTTGGGTTTGAAATTTTAATGTATAATTTCAGTAAGGTTTATATAGGGATGTTTAAATTATTTAGTACATATAAGACTTAGATTTTATTGCTAATCATTTATTAGTTTTGGAAAATTGCATTTTTCATGTAGTTAAGTCATTACATTTTAAAGTTCATTGGGAAGTATGTACTCAGCATTTTCATTCACTACTTTTAATTCTGGACATATACTACAATTTTATAACTTAAAGTTATTTAACTGTTTAATAAGTAATTTAACCAAATGTTTCCAAAACACACACACACAAATCATGCACTAAAGCATGTAATACCTACCTTGTCTATTTTCCCAAGTCTCAATCTGTCTAACACACTGCCACATGTATTTCCTTTTAAAAACATGACTTTTTATTTTCCCTTTATGTAAACAGCAGAATGAAGGAGTGATGGGACCCATGGAGGAGATAGGAGGAGCAGGCACCTGTGTACCTCACTCTCAGTGTTGTTGTGGTGGGGTCAGACTCTGCAACCCTGCACAGGAGAGGAGAGTAACCAAGCTACCAAATACTATCCACAGCATAGAGTGAAGCAGAGAGGACAGTCAAAAGACTGACATGATCCAGGACAAGATCCACACCCATCAAGAGAAAGTCTTTCCAGGGCTGAATTGTTACCCTACCACAGAGACTAGGTGAATGAGACCCTTGACAGTCAGGCTTGGGAAGAGTGACAGCTGAACAGAGATCTCCTGATAATCAGTGAGAAGATTAAACTCAGCCCAGGGAGATCACAGAGCCTGTGTCCTAAGGTGGGAGCCCAGGTTTGGTGGGTGTAATCTTCAGAAGGCATGAACCTAAAGAAGATGGCATTTAATACAGTGGCGTGCTTGAGCTCTTGCACTGCTGGCTACATCCAGTAGAAGTTAGTGGTTTGAAGTATAGAATAGTATCTTGGTGGTGTAAGTGTCTTCACTAAAGTCATAGGCTTCTTTGCTCTGGTTAAGGGAAGCTTATGAGTGGTTCTTAGGATTTGTCAGAATCCAGGTGGCCAAGTGTGGTGGTGCACACCTGTAATCCCAGCACTTGGGAGGCTGATGCAGGAGGATTGCTGTGAGTTTGAGGTCAGCCTGGGTTACATACTGAGTTCAAGGTTAGCCTTCTGTGCATAGTGAAAATCTGTCTCAAAAAGACTAAACAAAATTTTAAAACAAGGATCTAGTTGATATTTTTTGTTATTGTTTTCTCTGAATTTACTATAGCTAAGGTGACATGGTTGTTACTGTCAATTGGCTTTCATGTATGTCAATCTGTGGACTTCTAGGGGACATAAACAATACTATGGCTCATTCCTGAAGAGCCAGTATTGGGCCAAAGAAGCTTCAAACCATAGCACAAAATACAAAAAATAGAAAAATGAAAAGACAAAGTAACTATATGCCTCCTCCTAACTCCCCCAAACCAGTTCACAGGGCACTGAGTCAGAGGAAATCATAAACTATGCAGTAGAAATATCTGAAAAGGATATTTATAATTTATATTTATATTTATAATTTAATTTACTGGAGGTAAAACAGTTCAATAAGGTGCTTGGTGAACTTAAAAAAGATACAACAAATTGGAGAATGACCCTAATGAAACAAATGATCAGCAAGTCTAGAGAAGACGCTAATAAAAATCTAGTGGAGCTGAACAAAGAGATGCAAAAAAAGAATGCCCAGCCGAGAAAAAAAAGGAAACCCATAAAATAATTTGAAAAAGAACTCTAGAAGATTAAAAATACAAGTGAAAGTATGGGTAGCAAAAGTGACTAATGTGAGGACAGAGTGTCAGATGCAGAGGACAGGGCTGTGGTCAATGATCAATTAATGAAAGATAATTTAAAAACAACAAAAGAACATAAAAGGTGGATCCAACAGCTGCTAGGTGACTCAAAGAAGACTAATATAAGAGTAATTGGAATTAATGAAAAGTCAGAAGACAGCACAAGAGGCATAAAAATTTATTTACAGAATAAATAGCAGAAAACTTTTCAGACATGGAAAAAAAGAATTGAACATACACATAAGTAAACCTTGTAGAATACTGAATGGCCATGATCAGGGAAAAAAAAAAACCATGACGTGGTAGTTAAAATACTAGAAATACAACACAAATGCACAATCCTAAAAGCTTCTAGAGAAAAGCAATAAATCACCTATAAAGGAAAACCCATCAAAAACAATTTCCAACCTAGTCTGATATATCCTGCAATATTTTCTTTAAGAATTGTTGGTGAAATAAGATATTTCAATGCAAAAATGACCTAAAGAATTTCATGACCACCAAATCAACACTCCAAAAACTTCTCAAGGATATCCTAGAAGGAGACAATGAAGCTAATGTCAAAATGTCAAAAGGTCTAATAAAATCAATGCATCAGGAAAGGCTAGCAATTAAGTAGAAGGGAAAGAAATCAAAACAGCAGCAGTAAAATAATACAATGACAAAAATGAGTCAATACCTATCACTTATAAGTCTAAGTGTAAACAGAATCAATTTGCCAATCAAAAGACAGATTAACAGAATATATCAAAAGCGAAATCCAACAGTATGCTGTGTACAAGAAACACATTTACCATGGAAACATATTCATAGACTAAAAAATAAAATCAAAGAATGGAAAACAGTATTCCATGCAACTTGAGCCCAAAGACAAACAGTAGTAACTATCTTATTTTCAGACAAGGTAGACTGAGCCAAAGCTGATCAAAAGAGACCGAGACATTATATATTGCTTAACAGCACTACCTTACAGGAAGAGATAACAATTATAAACATATATACCAAACCACAGTGTTCATAAAATAAACATTAATAGATACAAAATATCAGCTAACCAATTATAATATGGGACTTTAATACTCCACTATCATAAATACACAGATCAATTAAATAAAAAATCAACAAGGAAATATCAGAGTTGAACCAAGCCTTTGAACACATGGAGTTAATATTTATATACAGACTACAGTCCCCCTAACAATAACAGAATGCACATTCTTTTCAGTAACATATGGTACTTTCTCCAAAGTAGACCACATATTAGCTAATAAAGCTTGCCTAAGTAAATGGAAAAGAATAAAAAAATTTACCATGTGTATTATGAGATCATAGTGCAATGTGACTAGAAACCAATAGCAAAAGAAACCTTAAAAATTATGCAATCTATGGAAATTAAATAACACACAATTGAATAATTAATGGTCACAGAAAAAGTGAAAAAAGAAATAAGACTATTCCTAGAATTAAGTAATAATGCCACTACAACATATCAGGATTTACAGGCCATAATGGAAGCAATCCTACAAAGGAAGTTTATAACTGTGAATGCGCACATCAGAAAAACAGAACTAGCCAGAGCAGATGACCTAATGGTACAACTCAAGATCTTAGAAAAACAAGTAAAATCCAAATCCAGAGTTTACACAAAGAAATTATAAAAATTAATGAAATCTAGACAAAAATACAACCATAAACAGTTAATTGAATAGCTGGCTCTTTGAAAGCATAAACAAAATAGACAAACCTACAGCCAATATTACCAGAAAAGAGAAAACACAAATCATTGCAATTAAAAATTAGAAAAGTGAAAAAAATTTAAAAAGGAAATCACATACCACAAAATTATTACCCACTACTTTATCAACATATATACCATAAAATGGGAAGACTCAGAAGAAATAGTTTCCCAGCTACACCTAAATTAACAAAACTGAACCAAGAAGACTTACAAATCAGACACAGTCCAATAACATGCAATGAAATTGAAGTAGTAACCCAAACAAAACCTACCAACTAAGAAAAGTCAAGGATCTGATGGGTTCACAGCTGAATTCTACAAGAACTTCAGGGAAGATCTAGCATCAATACTCCTCAAATTGCAATGAAATTGAGAGGGAAAAAGTACCTTCAATATCATTCTCAGAAAGCTAACTTTATTTTGATCCCCAAATGAGACAAGTATCTAACCAAAAAAGAAAACTATAGATCAATCTATCTAAAAAACCTAGATGTAAAAATTCTTAGTAAGATATTGGCAAACAAAATGCAACAAATCATCCAAAAAAAATCATATACCATGGCCAATTAGACTTCATCTTAGGGATACAAAGATGGTTCAACATATGCAAATCAATAAATGTAATTCATCACATAAGCAGAAGCAAGGATAAAAATTACATGATTATCTCAATAGATGCAGAAAAATTCTTTAGCAAGCATTTCCTTCCAGAGAAAATTCTTCAGAGCAATCGGCTCTAGGTCTGCTCCTTAAACTTGTACATTGTGCTATCTCCTATCAACCTCTCCGTCCTCAGGAAGTACACTATTAAGAGGACAGTGTATCTCAGATTTAAACACATGTAAATGGCTTCCATTTTTAACATAGCCCACCACATGAGTGAATGGCCAAACCCCACAGACACATCCTAGATATGTCCCCACGTCTGCAAAGAAAACACTGACCCCTTACCATAACCATCTCTCTCCCTTTGGAGGACCTGCTCTGTATTTCTGTTAGCATGTACTTAAAAAAATTCACCTCGATAAACCTTTCTATACCTCTTACATATATGTCTTGAAAATTATTTTTCTATGTCATAAATCAGCATCCCTACAAATTACCCAGTGCTTGGAGTCAGTCATGATCCCGAAACTCAGATTTAGGGAACCTCCTTGGATGTTGTCTGGTGACGTTTTTTTGTTAAGCTAGTGTTAGGAGGTAAATGAGGCGTCCATCATTTTCGCACATCTATCTGCCCCGTTTGTGTGCCAAAAGTTACATGAAAGCCACTAGATTTAGGTGCTTCTTTGGTTTCCTCCTTTAGAGCCCACCTTATATAGCAAGGTGGTAGCAATAAACCACACCTAGTCAATTCCCCAGGGCTATTCTGTCACATTCATTCTTTGTCATCCTCAGGACAAAAGCTTAGAAGGAGAATTGGTTACACTGGGATTACAGGTGTGTACTACTGTGCCTGGCTTTAACATAATTCTAGTGCCTTTATAATATGGGTACTTTACAACTATTTAAAAAATAGGAAAAGTAGCAGGGCATAGTGGCCTGTGCTCTAATTACAGCCCTACAGGAGGCTGATACTGAAGGGTTACAGGTTTCCTCCCAGCCTGCGCAGTGTGGTCACTTAGGGCCCTGTCTCAAAATTAAGAAAACAGCCTGGGGATGGGGATGTAGCTCAGTGCAAAGGCACTTGTATAATCACCAGTACTACCAAAGAAAAAGGAAAGAATTACCCAGACCAAGCTCAAACTTGCGATCCTCCTGACTCAACCTCCCAGAAGGCTAGAATTACAGGCATGTATCCCCACGCCCAATTTCCTCTTCTTTTCCTTTCCTTTCCTTTTCTCTCACTTCCTTTATTTCCTTCCTTCTTCTTCCTCCCCTTTCTTGTTCTTCTCTTCTTGTTATTGTCCCTCCTCCCCTCCCCTCCTCTCTCATTTCTTCCTGTCTCTCTGTCTCCATTTCTTTCTTTCTCTCTTTCTGTTGTACTTCAGAGTGAGTACAACAATCTCTTGCCCAGCCCTTTATTTATTTTTTTATTTGGAGATAGGTTCTCATTAAGTCACTAAGTTGTCCTGCCTGGGCCTAAAACGGCAATCCATCTGCCTCAGTCTGCTCGAATGCTGTAATTATGAGAATGTGCCACCATGCCTGGCTCTTTCTTTATTTTTTTTCCTTTCCTTTTTTTTTTGACAAAGGCTTTTCTTATGTTGCTCAGGCTAGTTTTGTACTTTTGATTCTCTTGTCTCGGTTTCCAGAGTGACTTGGCTTATAGGCATGTGACAAGGTGGGGCTTCCCTCCTTTTCTATGAAGGAAGAAAGCACAGGGAAACATGTGATCCAGGATCAGGTGCTCTCAGAGCTGCATGAAGACAGGCCACAATATGAGGTGGACCAAAACATCCCTGGCTCCCTCTGCAACCAGCGCCTGGTCCTCAGGCTCACCCGCTGAGGGACCCAGCTTCTTTGTCCCTTACCTGCTCTGCGCTGCACGCCTTCCTCCCGGACTCATTAATAGGTAAGTTTCTAACAAGCATCTAATGATCACTCTTGGGCTACTCAAGGAAGCGAGAGCACAATGCCCTGGAAGCCTCCTCAGCCCCAGTCAGCCTGAGGGAGTCCCTTGCGTGGATGGCTCCGGATGAGCTCACTTCCTATTCCCAGTGGGAGAGCTCCTAGAGCAACTGCGTTTGGCTGGAAGCCAGGTGTCCCTTCTGCCTCCTCAGAAACAACTCCAGGGACACTTGCTAGATACTCTAGGATGCGCAGTATCAGGGCTGTCTCCATCACACAAGCAGAAGCTTTCCGCAGGAGTTTTCCCCTGTGTGTGTGCATGTGCATGTA
>PVLD010037407.1:0-10263 GCA_004027595.1 Dinomys branickii | reverse complement strand
ATCTCTTCTGTGTTTCTTTGTTCTGTTTTTAGATGCAGTGATTTATATCCCACACATCTCTTAGGAAGGGGTCTCTTCTCAGTAGCTTGTGCCTCTATTATTAAATTTTCTATTACCTATTAAATTTTCTTAAATTGTATGATATACTAAATAGGAACTCACATTTAGAACGAGGGACTCACAAAACAGGAATTACGGGTTATGAGAAAGGAAGTATGGATTTTCCCCACCAGACCCAACCTTGGTCAGCAGGAATGCAGCTACAGTAGTTGAATGGGAGCATGTGTACTCTTTAGCCAAAAACGAGGTGAGAGAAAGTCACGTGTCGTTGAGTTGTTTAGCCCTCTAGTCCTAGCTCCACTTTGAGGATCAAGATACTGCAAGGTTGGCAACACTAGCCAAGATGACTTACTAGGAATAAGAGGAATCATTTCTGTCTGCTGTCTGGTCCTCAAAAACCCATATAAGGATTAAAAAGAACTCTGATAAGTCTTCCAGAGCCTTTTGGAAACCCCTTGGCATACGGCCAAACCTCTCCATGGTTTTCTTTCAGTATAATTTTGTCATATGTACTGTCACACGACAGCTTTTCTAGTTCTAACTTTTCTAATGCTAAAATTATAGTTTTACTCAGCCTCATCACCAAGCATATATGAGTAGTAACTAGTGGTACTCTGCCACCTATGCATTTTCAACTGTGATGTAAGCACACAGGATATGAGATACTGGGAATAAGCAAGAGGTGGAGAGCCTCAGCCTAGTGACTTCTAGAGAGTGCTGCCTTGCCCTCCTGGTTTGTGGTGACTCGGGAGCATGGGAGCTAGTGGTAGTCCTTTACCAGGCCGCTTTTGTGGTTTACTGCTCACCTCTGAGCCTACTCTTCCTCCAACCACAGCATTGGCTGCTTGCTATTCAGTTCTGAGAAAAAAAAAAAAGGTAATGCAGGGTGATGATTGATTTAGGAATTTGAGGACTCTGAGGAGCTTGGATACAAAATTGCTTTAGAAGATAAATGTCAAAGGAACCTGTCTGTTGCTTTTTACTTTGAACCCCCAAATGTTTGAGAAATGGCTCTCCTATGAGTATTTGCAAAGGAACATGTAAATATGGGTATGTACTGATAAGAACCAAGAAAACAGGTAAACAGTTGACAGTGACTTTTGTCTTTGGCTTATCTTTTTATATTTCTTATCCTTGGTAAGAAGCATTTTTATACTAGGAATGATGTGAGAAAGTACATCTTTATTACATTTTGTGTATCTTTAGCCTCTGTTTATAGTTTGTTGCTCTCAACTACCTAGAAGTTTCTTCTCACATCCACCCCAAGTCCACCACCACTGCCACCATCAGATAAGGCCTCACTCACCTAAGGGGACACAGCAGCCCAACCACGTTCTCCCTTGTCTGTGGAGCCTTTTCTTTTTTGTCCTTAGTACTGCTATTTCCCCAGATTACTGGCCTGCTAAGTGAGTTAGATTGGCGTCTTACCAATTTTGAGAGCCCCTCACAACATTCGGAGGGTATACTAGATGGAAGACTGACACAAAACTTCTTTCCCTTCTGTAACTCCACCATTCGCTCTTTATTCATTCATTGGGCATGTACTGGACTTGGACTTTGTTCATAGTATGCAGTATGTCCATCATCCTGGATGTGCATGGGAGGGGCGTGTCACAGCAGGACGTCGGCATAGTATAGAATAAGCTGAGGCTGGGAGGAGTAGGTACATTGTGTACTCTGAGAGAGTAGATTGTAGATAGTAAATGATAGAAGGAATACAAATTCTAAGTACTACCATCATGACCAAATGTTGGAAATTGCACAGAGAACAGTGCAGTTTTCCTAGGGCTACATGGGATGCATAAAGGGTAGCAAGGGACATACAGATGACAAGCCTAGCTGGAATGTGTAAAAAGGGGGCAAGGGTGTATATATGTTGAGTTGGGGCTTCCAAACACAGAAATTGTCTGTCAGGAGTATTTGAATGACAGTAGCAACATTAGAGATGGCTTTTTCTATGTGGTTTATTCTTAGATTCCTAACCACGTTGGTGTTGAAAGGAGCCTGTATAACTCAGTCCCCACATCATTCAGAGAATGAGTTCTCTTGAGGCTGACTGATTTACTCAAGACCACAATGTTAAAGTTTTTCCCATGCAGCATGGTACCTACAGTGCTGTTTGTTTGCATCCACTGGCAAACATTAAGAGCTACTCTGAAGTCCACAAAACATCTTTTTCCAAGAGTATATGTGATTTACATTACGTGAGCATTTTAAAAATTGGTATTGGAGACTTTGTACTTTTCATGAAGACCAGCTCTATGTATGCTTCATAGAGACAGCAATGGTTACACTGAGATAAATTATTTTTCCAAAGAACATGTTCATAATACTATTAAACTTAAAAATCAGAATGTGTTAACTTTGACATGTGGCAGATAAGATTTGTTATGGTATAAGCTGGACTTCATGAAATCACTAGTCACAAAAATAGAAGAGTATATCTGACTCTTGTAATTGATCATTAGTATGCATTTTTATGAAAGCAATTATTCTGATAGTGACTGACAGTGGTAGCACGTAGTATACTCTACATATCGAAGTGTTACTGAATCTTTGGGAGCAAGCTCGTGAAGCCAGAAGTCTCTATATGAGGCGTATATTCAGCCTAAACTTGCTTAACTGAATTTTTTTCAAAGCATTTACATTGTGATATTCACAGGTTTATATTTACAGTGCTAGAGTGGAAAGTACAGGTAAAGTTCCTCTTTGTGCCCATTTTAAATGACCTTACAGTGAGTATCTGATGTAGATATTTTGTAAATATTTGGCATCTAATAGGCTGTGCTTTATAAAATATAGTCACTAAGACCTAGAGATAGGAAATGTATTTTTTGTCCATGAATAATGAGCATTTACTGTGTGCCTGACCTGTGTTAGGCACTGAATAATAAGAGATAACTCTGTCCTGCTCTACATAGCCTTCATTGCATTCTTACCCTGAGTGATCTCAGAGTAGATTCTTACGCTTGTAGTGGGTAAAAGCATCTTTGGCTTCCCTCTGGAGGAGTATGGCAGAAGAGGCTGTTCAAGGAAAGCACTTTTTTCTGAGTAACCACCAGGTGTCAGCAGAGGATTGGGAATTCTTGGTAACATCTGTTCCTGGTTTTCTTTAATTCCTTAAGGCTATCACCTTCAGAGGCCATCCTCCACGGGGCTACTTTCTCTCATATATTAGTGTCAAACCCTTTTTCCTGAAAACCGTATCACAATTGTTTACTTTTGCCTAATAAAGGTAGCACCGTTCTCAAATTTTTTTAATGTAAAATGTAATTCTGACATTCACAGTGATGGCAGTTCTACAAGAGAACTATGGGGGATGGGGCAGGAAAGTATACCCAAGCTTTTGTTGTATTTTACTGAATTTTGCATCGAAGTAGATAGAGCTCACCTTTATCTGATGTGGGGAAAGGTATACAGCCCATTCTCGCTGCACAGAGAAACAAGCTAATAGTGGAGTTTGTTGATTCCAAACTACAGTGTTTTCAGAATATAATGGAGAGATCAGAGCATCTTCAACTGGCCCAGCCATTTGGTGCATGGTACAGTATATATTTGATGGTGTTCACTAAGGAACAGCTTGTTGGTTGACAGAGGAAAACTTGGCAAGGTCGTATTCACTTGAATGGTCTAGGGAGGATCCTAGATATCAATCTTTGATATCAAATGTTGAGCTATTTGGATGGGGCAAAACTAGGGAAGGGCTTCCTAAAACATATGTTTCTTTCAAGCGTCATACAGTGATATCCTTAGAGGACTATCAATTTGAATGTTCCCAAACAGTTGGTGAACTGGAGCAGGTATCCTTTAGCTGGGGAGATGATTAGGGACACAAAGCAATCTGCAACTTCAGCAGCCAAAGTTGCTGAAACCTATGGCCTGCAGGAGATGAAATGTAAGGCATAGTGTGCAACTCCAACTCTGTTCCCTGAAGTAGGGACCTGACGGATGCCAGGTTCTAGAGTTTTGACATGTTGTGTGGTTTTCTTTGGACTGTTCAGTGAGGTTGGACAAATTGCATAATAGCTAACTCCAGGAATGATTGAGATCCTTCTGTTTTATACTGAATAGAGTATTATAAATAAAACTGCACATCAATAAGGATTTAAAAATATTTGGAATGCTTTGTTTTTATTAGAGATTTTGATGCTAATGGTTAAAGAGAATCACTTTATTCTTGAAACATCATATAGGATGCCCTTCAAACATACACATACATGCCTTCCTTCAAAGAGGGTGGCCACCATTGTTCCTGGGATTGTACCCAACTTAGTGGCAGGAGGCAGCTGAGGGAAAGCTCTCAGATCTGTCTTACGATGTGTTTTTAAAGCAGCTTTTATGTTTCTTCTTGTTGGCTTGACTTCCAGTTGAACACAATAATTACATATGGGGTCGTGTAAGGGGCAGATCTAATTGTACAAAAATCAAAGTGTCTTCATTGTGTGACAGTTTTAGTTAATGATATTTCCCACTGCTCAAGGAATCCTCGAGTAGGTACCACCTTGCTCACGAAAACGTGGTTTTTCCAATTCGGCCACATTACTCTGAGTTGGTTCTTACCTCTCATCAATGGTTTCACACTCCCCTCTTCTTTTTAGATCACTGGAGTGATCCTGTTGGCTGTTGGAGTCTGGGGAAAACTTACTCTGGGCACCTATATCTCCCTCATTGCTGAGAACTCCACAAATGCGCCCTATGTGCTCATCGGAACTGGCACCACCATTGTCGTTTTTGGCTTGTTTGGATGCTTTGCTACATGCCGTGGGAGCCCATGGATGCTGAAACTGGTGAGTAGGTCACCACATAGTACTGCCCTCTCTGTCATTCTTTTGTAAAATTTTAAATCACAAGATGCTGAAAGAACCCTTCTTAAGGCTACACAAACAAAACCCTAATATTCATTGATTCTAATTTTAGCCCAGATTCTTACCTAGTCCACCCATTCATCCACCCAGTAGGAAAAACGATCCCCATAGTAGCTTGGCACAATAAATCCAGTCTCAATTTTTTGAGGTAAATGGTGACAAAACACTGGCCAGTAGTTCTAATAGGCCACTGATGTCCTCCTGGCAAGTTGCCGTGATCCAGTTTTGAACTCTGGTTTAGCGATCTCCTCAAACATGTGACATGCAGCTTTAGTAGGCAATGCATCATCCAGAGTATAAGTAGCCTTTCATCTCTAAGTTCTGTTGGAGAAATTCTTCCTGCCTCCTGAGCCTGGCCATGCATGGATGCATTTGCATGCTCTTCATAAAATCCATGTGCCCTGTCTCAGTGCTAAGGAAGCTGAGCTAGGCCACAGCATCTTAGTCAGAGAGCTGATGCACTGCCATGTATCAGCTACCAGGACTATTGTTGGATGCCTGTCCTCTAATAGGATAGACAAAGCAGTGATATATCTCAAAGCATGAGGGTAGATTATTTGTTTTTTTTGTCTTTTTGAGATAGGGTCACTATACAGTTCAGGCTGGCCCTGAACTCACTATATAGGTTGGTGTGGAATTTGCAATAATCCTCCTGCCTCAGTCTCCCGAGTGCTGGGATTACAGGCGTGTGTCTCCACTAAGGGTAGATTATTGAAAAGCTATTAGCATAATTTTTAATTTGGTAGACCAGTTGCCTAATTTCCGTTTTGCCGTGCTCTTCTTTGATGGGCATTAGTGTTGAAGGGTTATTTTTTTAAGAATAAAGGAAGAAAATACATTAACAAACAGACATTCATTTACAAAATAGTGTAAGAACAATACCAACAATACAGAATTACAGACAAAGTAGTAGGAAATTAACAATGGTTGTTGTATTACTATTGATATCTTCAAAGTGGTTTCTTAGGAAAACAAATAGAGACATGCAATAATGATCAAAGCAGTAATCATTAACTGTTCCTTTCAGTAAAGTGATACAAGACAGTAGCACAACTGTTAGCTATCCTGTAAATACATACATACGTACATAATTTCCCCTTCTTTCCCTTCTCCTTTCCCGCACCCCAGTTGGCCCTTACTTTTGAGCACATTCCTTTCATTTCACAGTGTGTTTCATACCTCCTAGTTTTTATTCACTCTTTGAGGTTCTTACACTAGTGAGATAATACATTGCTGACACATGGAGGTCTGGTTTATTTCACTTATGAGTGTGGTCTCTAGTTGTGACCATTTACCTATAAAGGCCTCAAGTTTATCTTTCTTTATAGGTGAATAATACTCCATTATATAAAAGTACCATAATTGTTTTATCCAGTCCTCACTGGATGGACATTTGGGTTGCTTCCACAATTTAGCAATTAGAAATTGTGCCGCTATGAACATGGGTACACATGTATCACTGTGATATGATGTTTTCAGATCTTCTGGGAAAATACCCAGAAGGGGAATAGCTGGGTTGAATGGGACCTCTAGACTTAGTTTGCTGAGGAATTTCCAAACTGATTTCCACAGTGGTTTCACCAGTCTGCATTCCCACCAGCAGTGGAGAAGAGTTCCTATTTCTCCACAGCCTCACCAGCATTTGTTATTGGTTGATTTCTTAATGGTAGCCATTCTTAATGGGGTGAGGTGAAATCTCATTGTTGTTTTAATTTGCATTTCTCAAATGACTAATGATGTTGAACATGTTTTCGTGTATTTATTTGCCATTTGCATTTCTTTATCTGAGAAGTGTGTATTCATCTCAGATGCCCATTAGTGTGGAAGGGTTTTATAGATAAAAGTTAGCAAAGGAGTCTCTCCTAAAAAGAAAATTTTGTTTAAAATGAGTTATTTTAGAAATTGAGAAGCAGATTCCACTGAGTCCTTGTTGCCTGTCCTTGTTGAGCTGGAGGATATAGTAGCATTTAATGCCACCTGGTGACACTTGTGGGAGTGACAGTAATTCACTACAAAGGAACAATGGTGTTGATAAAGCAATGGCTTTGTTGGGAACCTCATGAGTGTGGTGCATGACTTGGCTGCCTTCTTTCCTACATACCATGCAGGAAACTAAGCCTTAGGCTCCACCAGTTCTTGCAGGTTGGTGAAAAAACCATAATGAGGCATATTGAGACAATTCTGTTGCTATCCCCTGACACTTTTCCCAAGCACCTCAAGTCTAAGTTGTAGTGTTTCTCATAAGCACTAGAGCTTATTTTTGTCTATCTAGCACTGTGGGCCTCAACTCTAGATGGATGTTTAAATCACCTGAGCAGCTTTTGGAAAATATCTTTGCCAGGGTCCTTCTATCCACCTGCATTAGAACCTCTGTTGGTAAGGCCCTAGCATCACATTTTCTGAAAAGCATTTTAGACAATTTTGGATGATTCTATTTTATAGCTAGTGTTGAGAATTGTGTTTGCTATAATAAATAGCAGGACGAGAATTAACTTTAAAGACATAGAAAAGAAAGATTGCTGGAAAATCAGCTTTCCAAACAAGAGAGGAAACCTGTTGATGAGACCTCACTGATCCAGCAATAACTTGTTTAAATTGTCTTTAGTAACAAGAATGGAATGTAATGTTTCCAGACTTAAGTCCCCAACTATGAAAGATTAATATTGAAGTAAATCACCAAGGTTTCTTCCAGTCCAAACACTACAGCTGAAAAGGGACAAAAGAAGAGACATTTTCTTGTTCTAACTACGTGTTTTTGAGGCAGAACTTCCCCATAGCTGAGCATAATATCACAAATAGGATGTGTAAAAGTGATGGAACAATTATCTGTAGCCTATTTTAGAGGTGATTCCACACTACACTGCCATTTTCTTCTAACACTTGAGAGTTCATTGGCAAGTGAGCCTTTTGGGGAATAGAGAAGGGAATTTTGGTCTTGAAAATATTATTTATTTCCTGTTACATGCTATGTGCTCTTTGTGCATGTTATTTTAATTCTTCATCACCACCTTGAAGCACAGGTTGTATTTCCATGTTATATAATAGAAGGAAGTTAGATAAGCTGCTCAAACTCACAGCTAATGTGTGGATGGCTGGGATTTGAACCCACATATATCTCTTTTCAGATCTAGAACTCTTTCCACCTCCAGTGTTTTCATTTGGAAAAGAAACTCTAAGCCCTACCACCTATATGCAGTACAAGTTCCCAATACACTTTTGGCCTTGTCCTTCTGTAGGTGAAGCAGCTATTCAGGAAGTTCCAGGAGGCAAGGGACCTACTTGACACAGAACACTGCTAATCTGGATTGTGAGATAGAAGTCCCATATTAACTGTCAGTCTAGAGTCCTATCATTATCTTTTAATCTCAGTAATTGCAAAACCACTAACAATAACTATTTCTGCTATATGAAAGCCCTAAGAGACAATCTTTTGCTTAAGAGTTAGTCCTAGGTGGTGTTCTGACCACAAAGACAAATGTCCTTTCTCCTACCTGCTTCCTGTTGGATTCTAGGGCAGGTGTAAGATTCTCTCCAGAGTGATGTATGTTTCTAATTACATTTTGTACAAAATAGAGAGCGAGAGAGAGAGAGAGAGAGAGAAGTTATATATAGAGGACAGCATGACTACATGTTTCATATTTCAGTGGCTATGCTGTGTTTGTAGAGAATTTTGTAAATATTTAGAAAAAATTGGTATTTTAAGATGGTATTTCCTTCTTTTAATATATGTATATATATATATATATATGCCAATAGCTAAGGAAAATACTTTATGATTCTCTGCATGTGTGTATACTTAACAGGTAAGTAATGTGGCTATGTGCAGTCCATCCAAATTCCATAGCACCATTTAAGGACATTGTAAGTATTGAGAACTGCTGTATTTCATCTTGAAATCAGAAGAAGCAGGTTGTAAGACATATGCCTTGTTGGTAAGGAATCAGTTCTCTTTCATTTTATGTGCTTTTCAAAGTCACAGAAATGGAAACCCTTAATATCTCCTAAGTACCATGTAATGTCTAATATCCCTGAACATACGCAGTCACCTTAGGAAATACTGGCAGTATTAGATGAGAAGCACTAAGGGTTTTTGATACTTGCAAGTTTTTTTTAGCAGTGTAGCACATAGTATTTGCTTTTTTAAAGGCTACAAATTCCATGCAGTGTCCAGAATAGAGAAGTAAGTAGCCCTACAGGAACCTACTGAGGAGGCTGCATTCAGGGATGACCAGCGTAATGAAGAGGTGCTGGCTCCTGTACTCATTCTGGTCTTGGGGTCCAGGTGGGAGGAGCACATTTCCAAATGAAGAGGTTTTTCAGCCATTTCTTATCAGAGGTGGCCAAGTAAAGTGGGGGAGTTTGCCTAAATGCAGAGAACCAGCAAGTTACCACTTGGCTCTGTGCACAAATGAGAAGGGCTCATGTGTACTAGAGAGGTTACGTTCTTGTGTCTCTTAGAGGCAGAACCAACACAAGCAAGTAGAAATTAGAAACAGGGCTATCATAACTTTGCACAGTAGCCCATGCTATATTCTTACCCTCTTTTTCTCTTTACCTGGCCCGAGCTCACTTTCCAGCACCAGTTTCTCTCCCACTCCTCTTTTATTTACTCAAATAAACTTTACTGCTGCTTTTTGCTTGTTTTACCCAATTCTTTGTTCGAGACAAGAAAAACCTGGACTCTAACTCCAGAAGGAGAAGTGAGCAACCCAAACACAGATCTCACTGTGTAGTCTAGGCCGGCTTCAAAATTGGGGTAATCCTCCTACTCAGCCTTTAGAGGACTGTGATTACAGACCTGTGCCACTGCCCTTAGGTCTATGAGCTTGAATTCGAGATCCTGATGTTTTGAAAACCCCTGTACAAAATTATGGATGGAGGAACCCTCCAGAGAAACCTCTTTGCAGCTTTGTCTTGGTCTTCTAACTCACTTATATTGAGAGTATGGATAAGCATGTGAAAATTTGTTCTAGGGAAGCAGTAACTGACAGAATATAGCAAGTAAAAAAAGAAACAAACAAAAAGAAACAGGAAGTGCTCGCTTCGGCAGCACATATACTAAAATTGGAACGATACAGAGAAGATTAGCATGGCCCCTGCGCAAGGATGACACGCAAATTCGTGAAGCGTTCCATATTTTTAGCAGAAAATTTCCCAAACAAGCTAAAAGATACTAAAGTTCAGTTAAGTGAAGCATATAGAACACCAATGATCCATAACCCAAAGAAAAACACGCACAGGCATATAATAATCAAGATTCCAGATATCCAGCAAAGAAACACAATATTAAAAGCTGCCAGAGAAAGGAAACAGATCACCTATAAAGGAAAGCCCATAA
>PVLD010037406.1:0-10264 GCA_004027595.1 Dinomys branickii | reverse complement strand
CCCACGTCTCGCCCCGGCAGCCTGGTCCGCCCTACCACATCTCCCCCGGCATCTCAGAGAAATACGCCCAGTTTAAACTTCCCAGCCGAGGTTCCGGCATTCACGCTCACCAAGTCTGTCTCGAGCTGGTGGTGTTTATTAAGGAGGTTCGCTCCCTTGCTGCTCACCCGGTCGCCATCTTCCCCGGATCTCCTCAATACACGTTATTGTGCTGCATCATTCTCTTTTAAATTAGTTGGATTCACACTTTCAGAGTGAATCAATTTCACTGATTAGATTGTAGAAAAATAAAGCCCAAAAACAGAAGAAAAAATGTACAGTTTTGACCCAAATGAGTCAAAGGCACATCCAAATGCCCAGTGTTACCTGAGTACGTTAGGAAAGGGTGCAAGTGTACTAACATTCCACAAAAGAGGAACTGAAAAATGAGGAATTAAATCTATATTGGGTGCTGGATAATTATAATCAATGTGAGGATATTTCAAGCATTGCTATTTTATGACCATAAGCTGTATTTTGGATTGTAACTGTCACTTCTACCATTCACTTAAAATCAATTTATACAAAACCTCAATTAAGCTATATATATATATGTGTGTGTGTATGTATATTTGCATGTGTGTGTGTGTATGTATGTATATATATATATAAGACTATATCACTTCAATGGTGTACATGTGTGTTTGAAAATGTACATATACACTGATAATACATTTCTCACATGCTGTCTAGAGGGTTAATTAATAGTTTACTTGGAGATATATTAAGACTAAAAGCACTATGAACTAAAAACAAGATTTTCTTCCAGTTTTGACCATAGATATAGAGACTTAAAACCAGCATTATTTTGGATTAAAATTCCAAAAATGCACTCTATTTACAAACCAATTTCTCTCAGCAAATTTTTTCATGGCCTCTTTGACATCTTTGTTCCTCAGGCTGTAGATGACGGGGTTCAGCATGGGAATCACAATGGTGTAGAATATGGACACCGCCATGTCGTGCTCCAAGGTGTAGCTGGAATTTGGCCTCACATACATGAAGAGGATTGTCCCGTGATAAATGGACACTCCGGTTAGGTGGGAGCCACACGTGGAGAACACTTTTCGCCTCCCTTCAGCAGAATTCATCCTCAGAATGGCCAGCAGGATGAAGCCATAGGAAATTAGGACAATCAGGATCGTAACTACCTCAATGGCGCCCACCAAGTAGAAGAGTAGAAACTGGTTTGTGTGAGTGTCAGAGCAGGAGATAGCGAGGAGAGGAGGGATGTCACAGAAAACGTGCCTAATTTCATTGGATCCACAGAATGACAGGGTAAACGTGGCCACAGTATGTACTGTGGCATGTAAAATGCCAACAACATAGGAAGCAATGATCAGTGGCACATAAACTCTGGGTGACATACTCACTGAATACAGAAGTGGGTTGTAGATGGCTACATAGCGGTCATAAGCCATTGCCGCCAGGAGGAAACACTCTGTAGTCCCAAAAGTAACAAACAGGAGCATCTGTGCTGCACATCCAGGAAAGGAAATGGTTTTATCTTGTGTCAGGAAATTGACCAACATTTTGGGGGTGATAACCGTGGAGTAGCAGGCATCCAAGAACGACAGTACAGTGAGAAAGTAGTACATGGGTTTGTGCAGCCGGATGTCTCCAATGGCCAACACTACCAGACCCAAATTTCCTATTAGAGTGAAAAGATAGATGGCCAGAAATAGGAAAAGTAGGAAGACTTGCAGGTCGAAATCATCTGTGAAACCAGTCAGGATAAACACGGTGACTTCAGTCATGTTCCTCAGATGAATCATGTGTGAATCCATGTCTTTTGCTGTCCCTGACATCTCAGTTATTATTTGTAAAATATAAAGTCAATGTCTGGTGAAAACAGAGTCCACCATTTGTATTTTGGAGAGGCATACAGAAATCCTTGTCACCTAGAAGCATAGACAGAGATGAATCTGGTCCAAGTGGAGATGTTATTTTGTTTAAATCAACTGAAGAAACTGTGCTATTCACTTATTGACTGAATGCATGTTATTAGGAGAATCTTCCCATTTGTAATTAGGAGAATCTTCTCAAATTTATAATTTGCTTGCTTTCCCCTATTTTCATTGACATGTTGTTTTCTCATCCTCTCATGTTCCTTCTCTAAGGTTCTCAAAGTTTGGGTCCTCTCCCTGGGTTCCACGTGAAGTCCGTAGAATGACTTTCCCATTGCTCTCACTCCCTCAGATGGAACCCCACACTCACAACGTAACACAAAACGAGAGAAGCAGTGTGGGAGTTGTTGACTACATTTCCTTAGTTAAGTGGAAAGTGAGACGATTCAGACTTATGTAGCGTGTGTCAGTCGGGGTAGTCTGCCTGGCTGAAGCACTTGCAGACAACTGGCTCACTCCTTCAGTGCTCACTGGACAGTGATGGGCAGAACCAAAGAGACTCTGCTCGATGTGCATGCAGCTATTTGCAAAAAAAAACAAAAACAAAGAAAACTATTTTATGTCATTTTGTTGTTCTTCATTGTTTTTTGAATAAAGACCTCATCACTGTCCACTTTTGGCTTCAGCCTTTTCTTTTTCAAAAAATCAGTATTGTTTCTGAATTGTAATTTAAAGGCAGATGTCTCAATTCATACACAAGCCAAGTTCTGGGTTATATTTTTGAGATATACTGGTGTCAAAAGTGATTCATAATCACTTTTTAAAATATAGATAGAGTTTCTAAAGCTACTGTAAATTAAATATGTATCATAACCAAAAATATATAAAAGCCAACTGTATCTTGAAAGAATACCCCTGTCACTGAACTGTAGTTATTAGAGTCCTATAATTTGGAATAGGGTTTCTGCATGCAGCTGTAGCCCAGTGGTAAAGAATTTGCCTAGTGTATGAGCGGCCCTGGGTTCAATCCTTAACAGCAACAAAAACAAAATTCAGCGGGTGTCTTTTGCACTTGTTCTCAGCTTGTCTCATACTAAGGTGGATTTAAAGGAGTAAAATGAAAGCCACATGAAGGGCTGAGCTGACTCAGTGGCCTGAAATGATGTGTAGTGGCATAAAATGCCTTCTGATTTCATTATTTTGAATCTTCCAGCTGTCAAGAATACAGTAAAGAAAGGTAGTTGGAAACACCCTTCAAAAGAGTAGTGTCTCTGTCTTTACTTTTCAAGAAAGTTCCTAGATCCATGTAAGAGGTTTTCTCCTACACAGAATCAAGACATTCATATGTGGGATTTGAGGAAAACAAATTAAATGCTTCTTTAATTTTTAGAGAATTTTATACTAAATAAAAGTAAAATCAATTTTAGGTTTTTGTACATTTTGAGACACTTTCAATAATGGACATAAGTTCAGACGCTTGTGTAAAATCTTGTATTTCTCATCCTCACCCACAAGTATGTTATTCTACTTTCATTTCAGTGAGTGTTTACTGGAATCACATACAAGCCATAAATTAATACTATATATGCATATACATGCATTAGGAGCATAAATAATATATTTGTCTTTAAATTTCACATTCCGTCTTACTCCTTTCCTCTTTGTCATACATTAATGGAATATGTATACAAATTTTTTTTGAGAGAGGCAGCAACAGTACAAAACCTAGGCTGATATAAATAAATGACAATAAAAGATACACACAAATTTTTTGTCTAAAATATTGATAGATGGAATCGTTACAAAACATATAGGCACATTCTAACTGACATGCACAGGAGAAATGTCATGTAAGTTTCTAATCTTTACTTGCCTGATATTTTGCATATATATATATTATTTTGCCATAATTGCAGAAGGTAAATAAAATTATATTTGGAGTCTGAAACCCAGTATTAAAGTTGCAGTTTTAGCACTCACAGGCTAAGCGTGGGAAACTTATCTCTCCTTCTCAACAAAACAATGCTTAGAACTGACTAAACTTTTCTGCACTATCTTGCTCCTCTCCACAAATGTGATGTTAATATGGAGTGCTTAGGTAAAAGAGACACTGAAGTGTTTCATTAAAGTTTAATATATGTGAAGGATGAAACATATGAAACCTGCATTCCAAGTCTTACTAAACCACAATGCAAATAGTTACCTATCAAATCAAGTTTTCATTATATCATTTAGCAGTTATTGGGCTCCTCAGAGAAGGAGCCCAACTTCCTTTATTCAGTTCTGAATAGGTTTCATAAGACACTTAATATTCATTAAAATTCCTTGTTGATGACATTACGCTTAGCAAACCCCAATATTCTACAAAACACTAGAATTTAAAATGACATCTGCTCTTCTGCCCCCTTTTAAATTATTTTTAAATTTTTTAAAATTTTTTGGCTCAGGGAATCAAATGCAGGACCTTGCGCTTGCCAGGCAGGCACTGTGCTGCTGAGCTATATCACCGCCCCCCTCCACCTTTGTGCTCTTGCTGCTTTTGCTGTCTTCTGCTGCCATGAACTGTTGCCCTCTGCCATGTGCCACCCTGCCTTGGAGCCAGCCAAGTATAGACTGAAACCTCCACAGAATGTGAGCTAAATAAACCTTTCCTTCCTTAATTTGGGTTGTTGGGTATTTTGTCACAGTAATGAGAAAAAAATAACTAAGACAACATCTTTCTGTCTGTGGGCAGGAGAGAAATACAATGCAATTAATACTTTTAAATAAAATGCTCTTGACCTGTTTCAGTTAAATATGTTTGTAGCACATAATGATTAGATTCATCATGAGGAAGAGGTGCACATTTACCTTTGATAATAATGATTTTCTAGCAAACAATGATATCTCTGTTCTTTACTATGGAGCAAACAGGTGGTTTGTGAATTAATAAAGTACACATTGTTCCAGATCATGTCTCAATAGAGCAATTACTGGAGTCACTATCAGGAACTGGAAGGATCATATACAGTAAGGTTGGTTGTCAATACTTTATCCAAGATGCTCACAACACTGACATCTTGGGCAGCTCACCATTTAGGAAGTTAGATCTGAGTGCCTTTGGCTTCTCTGATTTCATGTTGACAGGCTATAGCTAAAAATAGAGATCTCAGAACTTTTTAACAAAAATGAATAATCAAGAAAAGCAAAGAAAATTCAGTCTCCCAGTTCTCAAAGTCTGAAAACACAAATCACTAGCCACGTTACAAACACTGAGCTGTACAGGAGAGAAAACCATACAGGAACTGTCACATGATGGCGATTCCACGAAGGATGAAAATTGTACATACTTTACATTATGGAATCTGTACAACAACCCTAAAGTGATTGGTTCAGCCTCCCTGCACTGATGAGAAAGCTGTGGTCCAGGCACACACAGAAAGCGACAGAGTCACACAGTCAGTCAGTAGCACAGCCATGACTCATGCCCAGGTTTCTGTCCACACTTACGCTATTTTCACTTTATCATACTACAGACTCACTGGGATATGCTGAAATTCAGAAATCATCACTGAGAAACAACACAAAATCACACTTGCTCTGCGAAGCAATCAAATTTAGAGCAGACTATGAAATTTAAGATAAATAAAGCCAAGCAGCCTACTATATGACTTTTCTAATAGGGAAATAAACTTCAAATTTAAATGTTTTTTTAAAAAATCAAGTTTATTAAATAGAAACTGTACTTCTACTTCATGGTGACAAACAAAAACAAAACACACTATTTGCAAGAGCATTAAAGTGTGACATAGTGATAAATCTCACCAAAACTCTTATAAGACTTGTGTACAGAAAACTAGAAAACATTAAAAGAAACTGAAGATTTCAAGAAACATTATAGGGTGAAATACTTGAAGATAACAATTTTCCAAAACACTGATCTAATATCTAGTTCTAATGAAAATTACAGATTTTTTTATTGGCAGCCTTCTCAAAAATTGATATGAAAATCCAAAAGACATGAAGTCACTAAAACAACTTTGAAAAAGAAGAAAATCTTTGAGAGGATAACATGACATTATTTACAGAATTAATATACATTTATAATATCTTATTCACAAGAAAAAAAATCCAAAAATATCGTGTTACCAATACCTACTTAAAGTGTAATATGGTCTAAATGTTGTCCCTTCTGCCAATTCTAATTCATTAATCCTACTTCCTTGCTCTGACCATTATCCTTTGTCAAGTAAATTAAAGCAGATTCTTAAATCACAGCTCCAGTCAATGACAGCTGTAGGGAATTCTCCCTATTTTTGCCGCTATATCCCCTGAAAGTTACAGGATTCAGTTTTTGACATAATCTCAAATTAGATCCTTTCTCTTAGACTTCAATATTGAGCCATACTTTTTAGATGCAAATTGAACACTGACTCTAGTGTCTAAATATCTCACAAGCTATAGATGGCCTTTCAACTCACCACTGCAAATGAACTGTTCACCAACTTAAGGCAGAGAGGGTACTAGACACTTACTTCCTTATATTAGATCTTTGCAATCTTCTTGAAGTCCATAGGGAAGCTGTAAGGAGAGTACACACCCACTCTCTTCTGGGGAAGAAAGATACCAAATTAATTTTGTTTTTTCCACTGCAAATGACTGATGTGGAGCAGTGAGTCACATGGTCAAATTGTTACTTGATTATATTTCGCCCAGTGAAATAAAATGCAATATGAATATACATATAGCTTTAAAAAATCATTTCCACCATTGATAATAAATATATGTCATCAGGATGAAAACAGATTTTCTACAATCCAATTTCTTTTCTTGGATATATTACTCTCGAATTCCCTCGAAACACATAGGATTCCCTGGAAACACATAGGATCTGGAAATGTGGAAGTTTATGTTATGATCACTTAATATACTTATCTAAATATTGTTTCCATAATTTTAAAGTGCTATAATAGAAGGGAATAATGAGTGAATTAAGTTAATCCACATTTGGAAGTATGGATAGTTAGTTGAAACAGTATAACTACAAGTCCCGCATATTACAGCATTATATTAGTAGAAATTCAACAGCATCATAAGTCAACCTTTTTAGTTTTCTTGAACAATTCTTGTTTGGGGACCCCCATATACAATTCACAGATTTGAATCTAGCTAAAAACATAAAAAAATTTCTAAAAGTATTGTGGAAATTTCTTGGGTGGTCAAAAAATGACACAGTAAGACACAAGCACAGAGACAACATCTGCAAAAGAAAATATGAAGCGTTAAATGTTGGAAATAAGAAAACAATCTGGAGGAAACAAGGCCAAAGAAGCAATTAAGTATGCACAAACCAAATAATAATATCAACAGGACAATTATGTATAAAATCAACAAAGTTTCCCACCAGGAGGAACCAGTAACAGCTCTCTATAAAGAGAATAAGGAGAAAGTCCAGGGAATTTCAGAATCTGGCACGTCATTAACCTGTCATTAACCTGTCATCTAATACCTTGAACAGCTATTGACATATTAGCAGAAGCATTAGGAAGGTACACATAAAATTCAGTTTTGTAATTGCACAAGTGCACCTTGTGCTGCTGTTAGAAGGTCTCATTGGAATCCAATTTTGGAGGATGGATGCCTCATTAATTTTATTCTGCATTCAGGATCAAGAGACCAACCACAGCAATGTTTAAGGCCTGCTAAGTACAGTTACTTAAGGCCTTGATGTGTTGCATGACATTCTCTAAGCCCAGCGAAGGGATAAAGACAGAAGCCAAATGACCACATCAGTGAAACACACTTCTAGATCATCGATGTCCTGGGTGGGGTATTGCCGGTTTGTCAATACTTTTGACACTTCTGCCTTGTAACCATGCCAGTCCCAAAGTGCATCTCCCCATCTGTCTGGGGGGTATCCAGGGCCATAAATTGGTTCCACAGGACTAATGAGTGCCGTTGAGGGCTTTCCCTCTAATTCTGGGGCAATTAAACTAGTTTGTTAAAAACCAATCTTCAGCCTGTAAAGTTATTGCGTATATACATTTTTCAGGAAGTGTCCATCTCAAGCATTTAGTAGAGGTAGGTCAATGAGAATAGGAGTGATATTTTTGTTCCAAATATAAGAAGCCTTTCTAATAAGATGTCCTATAGGTAGATAATCATCCTGTACCTCAAAATAGCCATATTGATATCTGTGCTTATTGGCCCTCAGGATAGTACCCTGACTCTTACTAAATAGGGGTCTTGCTAGAGCCCTTAGAGAGCATTCAAGGGCATTGCTAGAAAAAATTCTATTACGTCCAGGGTCATTAAGAGTATGGTTTATAGGCCATTCAGCTACCTTATAATGGTGGGCTAAACTATGAACCACTGAACTCTTTTGTAACTCATCAATATAGCTTTTTAGTATATTCCAATCATCTCCTTGAAGCGGGGTACCCACCAGGGAAGTTCTGATGGACTCTGTAAGGGGAGCAGGCCATAAATTCAGCAAGACATTTGTTGTAACGACTCTGCATACTCCTGTGCCTACATTAGAAAGGAATGACATTTTCCCTTAAGTGGTGAAGTGATTAGTAAAAGTACAAAGATAACATCTTAGATGATTTGTCAGAAGACTGTTTTTTTCTTGAGCAAGAATCTTAGGTCTTCTATGAGTTCACAGTATATGGATGGTTGCTCACACTCAGCAACAGTCTCTGGTTCCCAGGACTTGAGTTGGGTGTGGTGTAGCCAGAAGCCTGCTACCTTGACAGCTGATGGAGTTGACAGCATCACAGTGTGTGGTCCTTCCCAAGTATGTCCTCCATCCAATTATCTTGATGAAAGACTTCCAAATATTATAAGGGAAATATAACTCTCAACCTGTTAAACGCCCTAGACATTGAGTTCCTGTTCTTGAGAATTGAGGAATGAATTCTAGGAACAATGGAGTTTAAGAGTCAGAAGAATTTATTGAGAGAAAGAAAGCTTCTGTCTGAGAGTGCAAAAGAGGCCCCAGAAAGTGGGTTGCCTGCTGTAGTTACAACTTTAAAGAGCAAATTCTGTTGTGTAGACTGTGCCTTCACCAGGGATTGTGTGTAAGCACCTCTGTCAGAAAACTTGACCATTGATTTTTTTATTAAAGAAACTCACTTCTGTTTTCTATTTTAATGCCAATACCATATTATTTTAGTTATTATTCCTTTGTGGTATATTTGAAGCCAGCTTTTGCAAGATTTCCTGCTTTGTTCATTTTCGTCAACTTGGCTTTGCTACATGAGAGTTTTGGGGTGGATTTTTGGATACAATATTTAGGACTTTTCCTAATTTTGTGAAGAATTTCATTGATATTTAGATAGGAATTTTATTGACTCTGATGATCTGTTTCAGTAGTATGTCTTTTTAAACAAATATTGATTATTCTAATGCATGGACATGAGGTCTCTTTTCACTTTGGGTCCTCCTTAATTTCTTTCATTAATATCATTTTAGTTGTAGATATCTGCACCTTTTTAAATTTATTCTTAGATGATTTTTGTAGTTCTTGTAAATATGATGTGTCCTTTATTTTTACTTCAGATAATTCAATCCTGAGACATAGCAATGCTACTGATTTATGTAGTTGATTTTGTACCTTGCAACTTTACTAAATTCGTATATTTGTTCTAGTAGTTTTTGATGGGGTTTAGGGGGTTTTCTACGCATATGATACTACCACCAGCAAACAATGACAATTTGGCATTTTCTTTCCTGACTCAGATTCTGTTTGCCTCTTTTCTTGCCTGTGTGCTCTGCATAAGGCTCCCAGTACTGGTGAGTAGAAGAGGTGGAAGGGAGTCTGTTCATCTTGTTTCAGATCTTAGAAAAAGTGTACATGTTCAGCTCTTCTTCCCCTTCAGCATAATGTTGTCAGTGTATTTTAAATCACCTTCATTATAGTAAGATATTTTACTTCTACAAACAATATTTCAACACTTTTGTCATGAAGAATTTTTGAATTTTATTGCATTTTTTACATTATTAAAATTACTATGATTTTTTCCTTCATTCATTTAATGTGGTGTGTATTTATTTTTTTATGTTGAAACATCCTTGCATCCCTGAAAAGAATTTTACTTTATTATGCACAGTAAGTTTTAAAATTTCCTTTTGGATTGAAATTGCTGGTATTTTGTTGAAGTTTTTTTCAGCCTTCTTTTAGCTGAAATATTTTGGTGGTGATACAGGATTAAAGATGGTTTTGATTTTTGTTTTGGGTGTTTTTTTTGTTGCTTGACTTGTCTATTTGATACATTTTTCTGTTACTGTTAGATTCAGTTCATCACACCAAATTATACACTTATGTGTCTGGCTTATTTGCTGTCTACTCATTTTTAGGAGAGGTCCACTATTTTTTTTTTTTTTTTTAGAAACAT
>PVLD010037405.1:0-10268 GCA_004027595.1 Dinomys branickii | reverse complement strand
AAGGAAGTACTGAGGTAAAAATGAGAAGACTCCCTATAGTCCTCTAATATTGGACACGCAACAAGCCCCTTCTCTGTAGCTCACTTCTGCTCTATTCTAACAGTAACTTTATACTGTATTCCCATTCAGCCCTAAAATAACAGTTGCTTTTCTAAAAGGTCTATCAAAAGTACAAATTTGTTCACTGAAAAAAATACAAATAGTTTTACATAGCTAATTCTTATTAACAACAGAGATAAACTATGCAGTCACTTATTTCTCCCTTACTCCTCATCAGAAACCTCTTGACGTAAGTGCCCTTTATTCCATTTTACGAATGGTAAAATCAAGACAAAGAAAAGTTATGGGACTTGTACGATATGGAGACAAAATGAAAAAAGGGAAGACGAGGCTACATGCAGTGAAGGTGAAAATGTCTTAATCTACTAAACTTAAAAATATAAGCACAAAACCTGCAGCATAAAATAATGAATCAATGGTTGTATAAACCAAATAGGTGCAGCCCAATGTAAACAATCACCTCATGGGTCTTATGTATATACAAACACACATAAACACATGGAGATCTCTTAGGGAATGAAGCTGGATATAAATAAATAGTTCTAGATGAAGAGGAAAATGGAACAGGGATATATTCAAGCAAGGAAGCAGATAAGCATCCATACACACGAGTCTAGTGAAGTGCCATTGCTAAAGCTGAATTCAATTTGACTTTAACATCGTGATCAAAATGAGCTGCAGGACAACCTAACAGGAAGACTATTGAAATTTCAGCAAGACAGATCAGGATCAATAACAAACTCAGTCAAGTCTATTTTGAGTCCTTATAAGATATTTCATATCTCTGGTCACTCTCTTCTAAATTATAGCCCTTGATTGTAGTAGGCCCTAGGCATTGTGACAAAGCAATGGCTTCACGGATTTCCAACTTCCTCCACTGGTACCTCTTGAGTTACAAGATTTACATTGTGCAGCATCTTCTATTTAGAAAAGAGTGATCAATTAGTTTAGAATAGATTGGACTTTTAGTGCAAACAATTTTTTAAATGTTACTTAAATGGTATAAGATTACCTCTAATTTGCTCTGATAACATTATATTTATAGTAACATAATATTTATTTCATGGCAATAAAATTATACAACGTATGGAAGTAAGAACACTGCACAAAATATGCTTATCGTACTGACGTTCACAGACCCCATATTTGGGCTTGTACTTCCAAGGACAGTGTGATAACTGGGTTCCTCTCACTATTTTTCTGTTGTTTAGTCATTTTCTTTTTTTTTTTTTTGCGGTACTGGGGATCGAACTCAGGACCCTGCGCTTGCTAGGCAAGCGCTTATTCCACTGAGCTATATCCCCAGCCCTGTTTAGTCATTTTCAACTCTTGATTTGTACAACATGCTGTGACATAATTTGACCCTCTTATAGTGAAAATACGTAAGAATGCATTTCACTCCTAATCTTTCCTCATTTGTTCTAGGTCAGAAGGTATATTTATATTTAGGGGCAAGACAATTAGGACACTAAACCCAGGCACTGACATCATGTGATGATATTCATTTAAAAAATCTCTAGCCAAGAAATTAAAAGTCTTAAAATTATAAAATTTCACAAATTCACTTTTCACTGATGGAATTTTCTAAGCAGTTGCCAGTCCTGGTTATTTGTCTCATGTATGTACAACCTAAAGTAGAAATTAGTTAATTACAAGGATATATTGTAGCTTTACATTTTAAAGAATTAATGGATGTCAAAAACTTAAATGAGTACTTTTCTGATTGTCATTGCCACCAAGCACACAGATAATGTGGCAAGCATTTTTTGTCTCTTTATATATGCACTTAAAATTTTGCAGGAAGCACTACATGCAAAATAAGTATGTAAAACTTTTATGTAAAGTTAGTATCTCCTTGCAATATAACCTGACCTTATTCTTACTATATATTACTTACATAATTTGAGTTGTCAGGAATTTTCTCCTCTAAAGAAGTGTTTAGGAACTAAACAGACACACCATATTTTACACATGTTTATGTAAAATTAAATGTTTTATTTGTTTCCATAGATTTGTGAGCATAACCCAAAGTATATTTCTCGGCATCATGGCTTTTATGAAAACAAATTATTGTTCCACGGGAGAAAATAGAATTTCTGTCATCAATTAAGCAAAACTTTGTTATGAAAAGTAATTAAATCCTTTATTATAGAAATTTTGAAAGTTTTTACTCTGTTAAGTATGCTCTGTACTCTCAAGAGGAAAGCATAGTATTTACCAAATTTACTTAAGTATAACATCTTAAAAATATTTCTCTCAGTATTTTATCAATACCTAATTCAAGTATCAAAATTTTAAAACAGTGCCACTCTAGTTCCCAAATATTCACATCATGTAGCAAAGCAAGAAACTGTTTTATGTGGTATGTGATGTGAGGCTAGCAACTTAACCTTGCATTTTCTACTTCTGCAAATATGGATAATAATTAGAATTATCTAATAGGGTTATTAGGCAGATTAAATATGATATATACAAAAAGCTAGCAATTTTTGTTACTACTTCTCATAACTGATTTTATTATTCGCTCTTATTCTTTACTACATCAAAGATTTGTCTACCCTTTTGAATCACTGCTGCAAGTCCACCAAAATTATGATACCATGAAAACTATTCACTTATCCACTCATCCATTTAACAAGTAATTATTGAAATTGTACTATGCACTAGTCACTGAAGTAAGTTGGGGAGATGGAGAGGTGGGTGTGAAAGAGTCCCTCTCTTTGAAATACTGAATAGCTTATTTAGGAAGAGAACCATGGAAATGCAATAATGTAGTATAAGAACTTCCACAATATGCAACATGAGGATCTTAAACAGAGAGAGGTGTGATGAAATATCTAAAAGGAAAGAGTTCATGACTTTTTAGAGGTAGTAATATAAAATTAGAAAGATTATTATCAAGGTTGGAAATAAGGAAACTGAAACAAAGAGGCCATTCCAGGCTTTAGCATGGTACAACATTGTGACCTGCAAGTTGTATTTGCTACTCCGATAGCACGAAGCATAAGACAGGAAAAGAGAAGGCACCATATTTGTATGATAAATGCATGCATTCACTTTGAAATGTTATCTTTCTTTTCATTCATTCTATACTTTCTCAGTTGACAAGTTTGGAAAATTGCACATCAACTCTGCAAGCTTCAATATTGAAAGCTAACCTTTACCTAGTATTTATTATGTACTTGGTAGTATTTTAAATTTTATTACTGTCTCAGTTTCTTTTCTCTCATTGCTGAGACAAAATACTTGATACCCAAAACTAAGGAAGGAAAGGTTTATTTTGCTTATAGTTGGTGGAGATTTCAGTCTATACTAGGCTGGCTCCAAGGCAGGGTGGTACATGGCAGAAGACAATAGTTCATGGTGGTGAGGAAACAGCAAAAGCAACAAGAGCAAAAGAAGGGAGCAGCTGCAAGCAGCCTCTTTCCCTCCCTTACACTGTATGCAAACTGCCCACCCCGGGGGGATGTGGCACTCACACCCATAAGCCCAACATTGGACCATGAATCAATCATCAACTCTAGAAGCCCGCCCCGTGACTGCACGAGGATTTTGGGAACATCCAGACACAAACCATAGCAGTTATATTTGATAACATTCAATCCTCACTATTCTCTCACTTAGATTCAAATAAGTCTCCTTACAAATAAGAAAATGAAGCCAATAAGCTATTAATATGACTTGTCCAAGGTCATGAACTTCTTTCCCTAGTTGGTTTTTTAAGTCACCTGTTCCCCCTAGAAGAATGTGACATTCTAACTTTTCATAAACAATCTCTTAATATTTCCCCTGATCTCTTCATAGTACTTATTCTAACTCATAATAACTTTTGTAATAATTTTTATTATTTTATTTTGGTTATGTTTATGTATGTCTCTGTCACTATTATGTAAGTTCTATGCCTCTCTACTTCCCTTTTGAATCCCATGTGCTAGCATAGTGCTTCAAATATTGTGAACATTCATTAAGTACAGCTAATGAATTTCCAGTTCAAAGGGAAAGCAACTGAGGTGCAGGCAGAAAAGTTGATCTCTTTAAAAGATACAAAAGGCATAATTTGAATTCATGTTAATAAAACAGAAAGTGCTATTTCTACCGTGTTATACATCTGCTTCATAGAATTTGAGTAAAGATTTTAAAATATATTGTTGTTCATAAGATATTAACACTCTCTGATCTTTAATACTGTCCCAGATAAGAATCAACATCACAGGTGACTCTCCTAATCATTCTGGCTGTTTCTTCGTTATGAAATAGGGGAAATAGTCACTCATTTAGTTATACATTGTTCTTGTTTCACAGGGTATATTCTTTTTAAAGCAGGGACCACACGTTAACTGCTCTTGCACAAAACTGTAGATGAATTTTGTTTGGCCAACCTAGTATTATCATGAAGACGTGAGTTTCAAGATCAGTCTGACAGAAGGTAGGCCATCCCTACTGTTTTATATCTGACTCATATATTTATTTTAAAAACAGTTATTGGAAATGATGGCAGCAAAGTAAGATAGACTGATTCACATTGCATACGGAAATGAAGGTTGTACAACTGTTTGGAAAAACATGTGGCACCACCTACACTTGATCTAGCGATCCTCACTAATTTGTTGAATTGGTCATTGGTCTTTCATTTTAGTAAAACCATTTTTGACTAATTGGCTGTTGACTGTTTCCAATGCTTGTTAGTATTAGCTACTATTCTGATTTTCATTTGGATTTTAAATTATTGCTTGTAATGAATGCCCCAGTCCACTGCAGTAGCCCATCAAGACAAATCTTCTTTGTGAGAGATGAGGGATAGGGGTCTAGTTTTATTCTTCTATATGTAGATATCCAATTTTCCCAGGAACAATTGTTAAAGTCGCTGTATTTTTTCCAACTTGTATTTGTAACTGCTTTGTCAAGAATCAGATGGGTGCTGTTGCGTGGGTTTGTTTCTGTGTCCTCTATTTTGTTACATTGGTCTATGTATCTACTTATATGCCAGTATCATTCTATTTCTCTGTTTCTCTTTTTTTTACTGAGGCTTTGTATTATAATATGAAATCAGATATTGTTATGCCTCTATTCTTGGTATTTCTGCTTAGGATTCCTTTGGCTATTCTAGGTCTTTGGGTTTAATTTGAATTTCATGAAATTTTTTTAGTTCAGTGAAAAATGTCATTGATATTTTAATGGGGATTGCTTTCAATCTGCAGAGAGCTTTTGGTAATATGGCTATTTTGAAAATATTTATTCTGCCAGTCTATGAGCATGGAAAGGTCTTTCTATTTTCTAGTGTTTTTGATATATTTCATCACCATTCTGTAATTTTTCTTAGAGAGATCTTTAACCTCCTTGGTTATGTTGATTCTGAGGTACTTATTTTTTAAGCTATTGTGAATAGAATTGTTTTCCTGATTTCTTTCTCAGCTAGTTCAATATTTGTATGTGGAAAAATCTACTGATTTTTAAAATGTTTATTATTATTATATGTTTTGATGTAGAATATTTACATTCATCTTGGGAAAGTTGTACACACACACATAATACCTTGATCATTTTTTTATTCTCCCCTTTACCATTCCCAAACCCTCTATCCCCAGAATCCTCTCCCATCTCCACAAGGTCTACCTCCCTGCTGGTTACCATCTATCTTCTATTTTGCTTTTATTTATATTTTGTGATTCTTGTGCAAGAGAAACCATGTGATATTTAACCTTTTTGTGATTTCAATTAGCACTATGATCTCATGACACACATATGAAGCTCTCTCAAAAAGCTAAAAGTAGAAATTTTATTTGACCCAGCTATGCCTAGTCAAGAACTATTCCAGAAAAAATTTAAAACATCCTATTAACAGTTATATGTGCTTACCCATGTTTGTAGTAGCACAGTTTACAATAGCTAAATTATAGATGTGGTCTATATACCCATCGACAGATGAATGGATAAAGCTAATGATTTTTAAAATAATTTTTAGTAGTGTCTATTTGCACTACACAATGTTTACATTCCTTTTGTGGAGTGGCTACACGTACATACCACATCAACATAAGCACAAACAGTGACCAAAAATAGTTGGCTAATATATATTTAAAGATGCTACAAGAAATTAATTCACATATTCTGGAGGATAAATTTGTAAGATATTTTTTAAAAACCCATTTATATATGCATTATAAGTAAATAAGAAACTTTTATGAAGGATTCTACCTTCAGAATACCATTCATAGTAAGTAAAATGAGAATATTTTTCATTAAGCACTCCTTTAATTATTACAATATTTTATATATGCTTCAAATATATATTGAAAAATACAGTGCATATTTAAAATTTAAAAGTTATTATGTTAAAAGACACATTGCTATTTATCACCTTCAAAATAATGTCCCTCACTTAGAACACACTTATTCCATCATTCTTGTCACTTTCTGAAGCATTTATGAATGTCTTTTTCATGAATGTCTTTACTTACACTTGTGGCTGTCTTCATGTCCTGAATTGATTCAAAATATTTACCTTTTGCAATAGCTCGTTGATGGTGTCAATTTGAGAAGTTTAGAAGTTTAACTAAGTTGGTTCAGCAATTCTATACCCCAGGTTGCAGAAGACCCACTCCAGGGTGGCTCATCACCTGGATGGGATAAAGGGAAAATGAGGAAGGATGGGTCTGTGTCTGTTCTTCAGAGGAGCTCCAGTCTTCTCCTTGAGCTTGAACATCACCTCCTTGTTTCCAGGGCAGACTCTTCCATGGATCCTTCAGCCTTCCATCATAGCCTCTTCAGCCTTGCATTGCAGACAGACCCATTGGTTTCCTGATACAAACTTGCACTGAATGCTGCAGTGAATTCCAGAACTTGGACTGCAGTCTCCAGTGTGCAGACACATTTTGTACTCTTCCCCATCCAACTCTGTGGGTGACCATCATTAGCCAATCCTGTAATTTCTTATATATTTGTATATCTTGTGCTATGTCTGTTTCTCTAGCAAAACATTCACTGATTCACCTTTCATGGTCATTTTGACATTGAAGCTGGGCAGAAACCACACGTTGCCAAATCTGGTGAATCAGGTAGATGAGAACACAATGTAACGTTTTTATTATTTTGACAAAATTTCCAAAAACATTTGAATTGATTCAGGGTATGAAGGCAGCCAGAAAAAGCTCCTTGTGAAAGAGGGCTTCTAGAACTGATTCAGAAAGTGGAAATAATTATGGGATAAATGTGTTTAAAATGAGAGGAAGTCTTTTGAATGGTATTCATGGGAATGTGTCTTTCACTATAATTTTTTTAAGCTAAACATTCAGTGGTTGTGCATACAGATAATCCCAGCATACTAGGAAGCTGAAGCAGGATAGTCAAAAGTTCAAGCCCAGCCTGGGCATCTTGGGGACTGCAAAAAGGGCTACGAATGAAGCTCAGTGAGAAAACCTTGGGTTTAGCTCCCAGTATGGAAAAAAATCAATTAATTAAATAATTAAGCAATAAACATTGTATATATGTCACATGCATATATACATAAATTTGATGAAATAGTATATATTCAGAAATGTCTGTAAAACATATACAAAGAAAAATATAACTAGATATATCAAAGTCATACTTTTAAAGCCAAAGTTAATGAAAAACACTGTTAAAAGCAGTCACAGAAATATGAAAGTTTATTCAGTGATTTTGTACTTCTTATCCAAAATAAGGATAACTTAAGACAGTGGAATAGGCTGGGCATGGTAGTGCATGCCTGTAATCCCAGCACTCACTCAGGAGGCTGAAGAAGAAAGATCACTATGAGTTCAAGGCCAACTTGAGCTGCAAAGTAAGTTCAAGGCCGGCCTGAACTGCATAATGAAACCGTGTCTCAAAAAAAAAAAAAAAAAAAAAAAAGACAGTGAAACAGTCTTTTCAAAGTGGAGGTTGCGGGGGGGGGGGGAATCCTTCAATCAATAAATCTGTATCAACTGTAATATATCTTAATAAGGAAGGTATAAAAGAATATTGCAATTCCAGATGAAACTAAGGAAATTATCTTCCTAGAGACTTGCTATATAAAACATGGTAAAGGAAATTCTCCAGGCTGAAGATAATTATCCTGAAAGTAATAAAAGCATCAGAAGCAGGAAAAGTTTGAGCAGATACAAAACACATTTTTCCTTAAATATATATGATTTCATAAAGAATGATTATGATACTACCTTGCTCCAATTTTAATGTATTTAGAAGAAATACACATGATAATTATGGCACAAAAGACAGTGAGGAAGAGTGTACGTTATGAAGTTATAACTTTATTTATTGTGAGGTGGTAGGTTGAAATTACCAACTGGGCTTTCAAAGGGTAAGAACAGAGATTTGTATTGCTAGAATGACCACTGAATATCTCAGATGAAGATATACATTAAAAATTCACCTTAAAAATAAGACAACTTAAAAATTATTGGATGGAAAATTACATACCATGTGAGTGAGTAACATAGAAAGACTAGAACTGACACTATTACACGAATGCCAGTAAGACAAAGAGAATGATGAACAGGACCATTTCTTTATGATTAAGGGATCAATTCTTCTGGAAGCCCTAAATATTGCGAATGTACATTTGATTAATATTAGAGCCTCAAAACCTATTACAGAAATAAATTTTCTTATACTTGTGTGACAGATGTCTATTGTCAGTTTCACTAAGCTAAAAATAAAGCCAGACTCAATGAGAAAGAGTGATTCTTCCTAGCACTTTCCTCTAGGAAGCATCATTGGCCCTGTGTTGCCTCATCTGGTATAAATTCCCCATCTCCAAATGCTTAACTTGCTTACTACTACAAAGGGTCTGTTACCACATCAGTCAAAATCCACAGGTTTTAATAATTATGGTATGGATATTTATTACACATGGGGACAAAATAAGTCTACTACAACTTCATGTCTATTGATTTTAAGGTTCACTATAAAAATCTTGCCCACAAGAAAATTATGAAAGATTCTTTTTTCTGTCAAATTACATAAATTACTCAAAAAGAAAAAGTCAACATATTCTTACTCAGAAAATAAAGAAAAGTCATTGCCGAACTAATTGTATGAGGGCAGCAACATTTCACTGTCAAACCCAATAAAGACATTTTGTAAAAGAATATTAAAGACCATTAACCTTCAATAAATTACGTACAACTTAAAATATATATAAGAAAATGAAGTTTAACAATATATTTGAGAGATAATGATTCATGAATAAAGAATGGGTTGGGTTGGTTTAATACTAAAAATAAGTATTGCAATTAACTATATTAAAAAGAAATAAAAATATGTTCATTGCTATCCAAAATAAAATTGCATATGAAAAATTTAATGTTCATTCATGATAAAAATATTTTCAACTTATAAATACTGGAGAGAAGTCTTCATGTTTTAATAAAAATATATGTAATACCATATTTAATGGTGAAAAACACAATACCTCCGCCATAAATTCTGGATCACGAAATTATATCTTATCGTACAACTTCTTTCATATCATAATTGGCAAGGAATGTAAGGAAATAATGTAATTTGACTTGTCAGATGGTTAAAATCATTCCAGTAGATATGAAGTGGTACTTTAATTTTCAGCTTCCTAATGAAAAATGATACTGAATACTATGAAATGTCTATCTGCCCCTGTATTTTCTTCTACTGTGAGATGTCTAGGTCTATTTTCCATTGCAAAATTGGACTATTTGTTCTCTTATTATTGAGTTTTAAGAGTTCATTTTATATTTGGGTGTATATAAATAAATATTTATAAATATTTCATTACTTAGGAAATATTTCACCTGACAACACATTTGGGACCCTTCCTGTCACTCAGGAGCTACTCCCATTCCCCATTCCCATTCCCCATGCCTATTCCCTAACAAATTTTCCTACTATTAACTTCTGTTGTTACTTAGAATTCATTCTCTAGCACGGGAGAACAGCTATGAGAGGAGTGACTTACATTTGTGCCTTACACATGCTAAGGATGGAACAAAAAGATTTAGTCACCCTTTCTCTTTTACCACATACATGCAAGAAAGGAAAAGCTGACAAGTGTGCCTTTACTCACAAATAATTTGTGATTGCTAGAAAATGGGTACAAACTTTAACATGTGAGTTTCTTAAGTGTATTACAGATGCCAGCAGATACATATTTTCAAAGTGTGTTTAAGTAGAGCCTAGCCAATACTGCTTTGGAAGAAAATTGCCTACATGAC
>PVLD010037404.1:0-10268 GCA_004027595.1 Dinomys branickii | reverse complement strand
CCCCCCCAGAGCCAAAGTGACCCTGCGGCTCACTCCTGTGCCCGCTCCTCCCTTGAACTGTGTCTTCTCTCCCCATTTGGGGTCTAAGGACCCCAGGATACCACATTTTAAGAGAAGTAGGTTTTTATTTAAATGCTTCTCTAAAATTTTAACTCAGCCTTACTCAGGGTCATCTTGTAACGGGGCCCTCCTCTTGATTTTCCTTTTTGAGACTGTGTCTTTGCTTATGGCTGTGATAAGAACAAATGTCAGTCACCTACAGCAGCGACATTCTGAAGGTTTGGAACTTATTTTACCCTGGAAAGTAGCATTCACTTTTCAGTGTGCGCGCTGCTGAAGTGCACTGGCGCAATGAAAGTGCCCTGGTGCAATGAAAGTGCCCTGGGGGACTCTTTACCTTCCCACACGGGAAGTGCCCGGTCTTCCTCTCCCCTGCTGCTCTGGCTGGCGCGGCCTGCAGTCTAGCAACACCTTCAAGTAGAAAGGTCATTGCATTTCACTGTGAGCATGTCCGGGCTGTAGTTTGCTTCTGCAGTGGAAATATTCCATTGAGAGACATTTCATGGACTAAGTCTTCAGTGTTGGAAGTTACTTAGTTAGTTGAATCTTTGACTTCAGGTTATGAGAACAAAATAAAGTTATCGAACAGTGAGCCATGGTTTGGTTTTGGATTATAAAGAAAATAACAGGTAGTTAAAAATCTATACATTAGAAATTACACATAAAAAAGGGCAAATCAGAGTCTTCTAGTAAAGGAACAGAGGTTTTATATTATTCGATAAACTGTTGCATTAAAACAGCCCACACCAAGCCAGGCATGGTGGCACATGCCTGTAATCCCAGCACTCAGGAAGCTGAGGCAGGAGGATCTTTGTGAGTTCAAAATCAGCCTGGGCTACAAAGTGAGCTCAAGGCCAGCCTGAACTGCATAGCAGGACCCTATCTCAAAAAGACAAAAAACAAAAACAACCCCTCCCAAGCAACCTATACCAAATCAACTGGTACCGGATTTATTGACTTTGTATTGACTCTGTGCATGGATCCCATCTGAATATGTCAGCCTACAATTCAGAAAATGTGGTAACAATTATACAATGATGACTTTTATATTAAATTAAAAATTTGTATTTATTTTGGAATCCTTAGAGAAGGGCAGATAGATTAGCAACTAGCTGTCTAGATGGGTGGAGAGATGAGGAGATATATTACAGGGATTGGCTCAGTGACTCCTGAGACTTAGCAGGAGCTGGAAGCTGGAGAAATGGGAATGCTGGTTGTGTCATTCTGTGGGAGAGAGAGGAAGGAAAGAGGTGTAAGCCCGTCAGAGTTCGAGTGTCCACTGATGTCCAGAGACAGGACAAATGGATGTTCTGGCTGAAGAAGAGAGAGAGACTGTACCCTTCCTTGCCTTTCTACTCTATTTTGGCCCACTGTGGATTACACAGTGAGTCCACGTCCATCCCAGGTAGAACCAGTACATACACTGGTAGCGTGGCTGAATGAGGTATTTATACAATTTTATGTGTTCTAGATTTGGACAGTTTTATTCTTGTGATGGTGTTAGTTTGTGTTCCTGATCCCTCACTGCCTATAAAATAGTAGTTAGGATTAAATTCAGGTTAAATGTTTCAGGCACTAGTACTTCATATGTGTGCCTTTTTATTTTGAAGTCTGTCCCATCAAGAGGTACATAAAGCTTGGCAGTCTTGTTTGTAATGGGTGTTGAGGCATTTTCAGTTCAGCCTTCTGTTACACCTGTTCACATAATGACTGGCCGCCAAGGGTCACTGCCAGGCTCCAGTATTTTAAGAAGTGGATGCACTATGGCCATACCACCCTGAACGCGCCCTATCTCGTCTGATCTCGGAAGCTAAGCAGGCTTGGGCCTGGTTAGTACTTGGATGGAAGAAGTGGATGCAAAATGGTGGTTCTCTAATTCCTACATTCCTTCTGCATCTCTTAGATGACACTTACCTCAGAAAAACTGTCCCTGAGATGTAGTTCTTAGTCCAGCTTTCATCAAGAAAACAGCCCTGAGAATGGGTTAGGCCAGGCTGCTAAGCTACTTGTCCAGTGGCCAAGGTGGCCATGTTGTATTCCTCTCCTCATCCGGAAATGACGAGCTTTGTGACATGCTTGTAAGATGCAGGGGCAGTACACATTCTTTTTAGTAAGCAGTCTTTGGGGAAAGTAGGAAAAAACACTACTTAGACCTTTCCTCTGGGGACCATTTGTTTTTCTGTGATGTGCAGAATAAACCAAGACACTGTTGTCAGAGTATCCTCATCCCTAAATTACATCCTTTTCTTAGTCTGTTCTGCTCTCAGCCTGCCTCCATTGGCAGAAAGAGCCACTTCAGGAAAAGGGGGCGAAGTGAGGGAGAATCTTTATTACTGGTCCTTGCAGCAAGCATCTCCTTCGGTGAGGGACTGTCTGCTTCTTAGTGTGAGATCTGAATCTTCCAGGACATTGTCAACAGCCAGGCTTTGTCATTAAAAGGTTCCTCAGGAGTCATGTGTAGAGCAAGTCTAGCAACAGGCTAGAGCTCTGTGCCTCTAAATGGTACCTTTTACCCTTCAGCCGAGTGCCAGTTTACTTCAGAAATAAAAGGCCACGCTTCAGAGCCATAGTAGTAATTGCTAGGACTGACAACTTCTGCAAGTCATCACAGTACTGAATTCTGGAAAGAGGCTAGTATATAGATCAGGTTGATTTCTTGGTATACTTCCGGCCAATCACCATCATTTGTTTTGTCTTCTTCCTGACACAGAGCCAGACTATAATTCCCAGGTTTCCTGGCACTTAACAGAAACTGAGCTCTAGTCAGTGGGATGGAAACAGAGAACTGTGCACCATTTGCAGGCCTGGCCCATGAAATCTCCCGCATGCACGCTCCCTCTTGTCCCTTTTCCCATTGGGCCGCGGCATGGAGGCAGCAGCCCTCACGCAGCCCTGGAAGTTGGCAGCTTCCATCAGCCTCTCTCCTAGTCCTCCAGCCTGTTCACCTGTCCAGTACTGTCTGTGAGCAGAAAAAAAAAAAATCCACTAGAGTTGAGCCTACCTTAGCAAACCCCATTTCTCTTTTAAAAGCTATTCTTCTTCCACCTTTTAGCACTAAGCATCTAAAACCATCCAAAGAAATGTAATTGCCCTCCCTTGCCAGTAAACTGTTAGCAAGTCTTAACTGAGGAGGTCTGTCTCTCCTGGCACTCTGAGAAGAAGTCCCAAATTACTTCCAGCTCAGATGGAAAATAAACTAAACAAAGCAGAAACTCATCTGTGGTAGGCAGCATAATGCCTCCCTACAAAGTGTCCACATCTCAATCCCCATAATGGTAAATGTGTTACTTTGCGTAGCAAAAAGGACATTAAAGATGTGATGAAGAACACTTACCTCGAGATGGGGAGACTAGTGGGGGTCCTCTAGATGGACTCAATCTAATCACAAGAGAAAACTAGGAAAGAGAAGCAGAAGAGTGGGTCAGAGAGCTGTGATGTGGGAGTTTTGACTCACTTGCTCCGGCTTTGAAGATAGAGGAAGGGGCCACGGACCAAGCAATGCAGGCTGCCAGGATCTGGGGAAGATAAAGTAATGGAAACTCCCAGGGCCTCCGAAAAGAAAGATGGCCTTATTGATGCCTGGATTTTAGCTCAGGGAGACCCATGTTAAGCTGGTAAAACTTACAGAACTATAGGATAATAAATTTGTACTATTTAAGTTTTTACATTTGTGATCATTTTTATGGTAGCAATAGAGAACTAATCCTACACAAAGCACTTAAACAACAACGTTTTATAACCAGGTATAGACCAGCTACATCTGAGGGCAATTTGGAGTTTTCATTGCCATGCTCAGTCAAAGTGTTGATATACCCAAACTCTGTGAGATTCGGTTGAAACTAAAGAAGTCCTCAAGTCTCAGGAGGACAATGAAATGTGTCGCCCTGGGTGTCTGCTGTTGTCATGGTGTACTCCTTAGGACAAGCAGTTAATACTGTGGTCAGGCCCATGGGCAAGCAACACAATTAGGATTTTGTTTTCTTCTAAATCACTGCTCCTCCTCTACTGTTGAAATGTGGCGAGATGCTGCGTCTCCCAGTGAGAGTGTCACCCTTCTAATTCATACCAAGCAAAACAGTTGGGAAATAAAACCTCATAGCTGGTGGCATGGAGGGAGGAAGAGTGGAAGTACGGTAAACACGTATTTAGGAACCAAAACCTTATGAAAGGCTGCCGGATTCAGATCCCATCCCTTTTGCCCTCAGACTTAGTGTTTGACCGTGTATTATCCACTTTGGTCTTGAACTTCTGGGAACTCTGGGAAAGTGACCAACAGTGCCTGCCGTACAGTGGCAGTGAGAATTAATGGGTGGTCATCAATTCTGATGACAAAGCCACACAGAGCAGGAACTGCTTTCAGTGTTTCTCAAAATACACAAGAGCCTTTGTAAGGACCCCGAGGAGTTCAGTGTCACTTTGGAGTTGGGCACCAGATGTGTATCTTTGTGTACTGAACATTCTTAGAGCTACAGTAATTTCCTCACTGTAGTTACAATCCAGCTCTAAATATCCAATCATGTTGTCGTAGTACACAGTCATTGAGCTTTCTCCCTCTTACTGTACGGGGGAACCCTGTGATCCTGTGATTCAGATTTGAATCTGACAATGGAGTCACTTGGAGATATGCAACACACACATATATAGTAACAATAAGCAAAAACTCATTAGGTAATTTATAAATTTACTTTGAAGGGGTACAATCCAATTTGTTTATTTTCAAAATCTTAATGAATTATTCAAATAAACTTATTCATTATTAAAAAGATAGTGCATTACTTCATAGTCAGCTTTCTTTTTTCTTTGTTTTTTGAGCTGGTCCTCAGCTGCACTGCCTTGTTCTCCTACCCAGTACACTGAGTTCATCTAGTAAAAAGGAAAACAGTATTTTCTATGTATAAGTAAATATGTAAATTGAAACAACACAAACATCTAGGTAATGTATAAAAAACACCCCTAGTTCCCTGAACAAATATGTACTAGCAAGACCACTAGAAGCCACATTTATTTGGAATTAGGGCATTAAAACATTTCCCACTGCTACCTGCTCATATTTTATACCTGGGCAGCAGCCTGGTTCGTAGTGGTGAAGCAGTGTGTAACTAATGTGTTGGTGATGATGTATCTGTCCCAGGGAAAGAAAGCAGGCGTGGATTATCATAATGAGGCATGGAATTCAGTTCTTCACAAATGACCCAGAAATGTTTAGCCAGACAAAGTACAGCCAGTCCTTGAAGGATGCTATGAGTTCCAAGGCCTGACACAGGCAGGAGCAATACGTGTGCACGGTTGGTTGGGTCACTGTGTTGGCAGTGGCAGCTGCTGGTAATAAGCTGATGAGGAACGTCAGTGGATTTTCTTGCCTTGGGAAAACTTCCAGGCACAATTCTTTTTTTCCCTAGTGGTTGAAAATGTCAGTTACCATCAGACAGGTGTAGTGGCCTTTTTTAAAAGCTAGAGGTGAACCAACACATGATCATTCTTGTTCTGCCAGCAGCTTGTCATGCCAGTTAACCAAGTATCTTCTCCCCACTGAGCAAGCCCCTTCTCTTCTGCTCCTCCTCTGTAGATCAGTGCTCTTCAAACCTTTTGGCTCAATACTCCCTGAAAGAAGGTTTTTAAAAAACTATATATTTGTTTTTATCATTTAAAAAATGAGGTAAAAAACATTACATATTTTCTAAGTTGAAATGAGTTCAACATTGTGTGTGGAATAAATATTTCATGGCATCATAGGCTTTAATGATCTTACTGAAAAATATGTTAAATATGAAAACTAAATAAAAATCATATAGTTTATCCAGCTCAATCATATGTGTGTGTGTATATATATATATATGTATATATATATATATGTATATATATATATATATATATATATATATATAGTTTATCTAGCTCATCCTAAAAATAAATCCAGTGATTCTAGAAAACATTGGAGTTAATTTCTTTTTTTTTTTTTTGTGGTACTGGGGATCGAACTCAGGACCCTGCGCTTGCTAGGCAAGCGCTTATTCCACTGAGCTATATCCCCAGCCCAAAGTATGTTTCTGCTGTTTGTTTTTTTTAAGTTTTATCCAGCGTGGTGTGAGAACTTACATTGCGGGATTTTCTTTTTTTTTTTTTTTTTTGGCGGTACTGGGGATTGAACTCAGGACCCTGTGCTTGCTAGGCAGGTGCTTATTCCACTGAGCTATATCCCCAGCCCCATTGGAGTTAATTTAAAGAATAATCCATATCACCTATGTGTTCTTCTGTGTTCTGAATTCAGAACTTCCCAGTACTGGCTACCCTGAGTGCTATAAACCTATAGGCACAATAGGAAGAGACAGAAAGCCCGAGGCTTCCCCAGCCTAGTATTTTAAGTGATTTAGACTTTCTATTGTAGAGCAGGAAAAATAATGTTTCTACCTAAAAGTGTACTTATGGAAATTAAAGATATAGAAACGTGGTTTTGTAAAGCTGTTCTGTACTTTCAGAAAGGCCCCTTGAAGAGTGCTGGAGTAGAGCATAGACATGATCTGTTAGTCAGCTTTGTGTCACCATAGTGAAATACTTGCATGACCACCTTATAAAGAGAAGGAGTTTATGAAGGCCACAGTATTGGAGGTTCAAGCTCAAATAGTGTGGCCCTGCTCAGTGAGGGCCACCGCCCTACTGTGTCACCTCGTGGCGCGTAGTGGATGGCAGTGATCGGAGGGTGTGTTGGGAACAAGCAAGTGACTACATCTTAAACCAGGAGCAGAGAGGACTGGGTAGGGCCAAAATGAGGCTTTTATAACAACCCTTTCTAGAGAATGACATTGTGAGGGCTCACACTAGTGACCTGAGGACTGATACTGGACCCTACCTCCAGAAGGTCCAGTGCACTTCCCAGTACTGCCATCCTGGGGAACAGGCCTTTAACTTGTGGGCCTGGGGGAACACACTTAAATTCCCAAATCACTATGTCATCCACTAAAGGCTTTGTACAAGGAGGAACATGGGAAGCATGAATCAGACAGACAAAGTATTTTCTACCTTCTCTTCTTTCCTTCTGTTACATGGATATTAGAACTTTTGAAACACTGCACAGCTCAGCCTTTCTTTTGCATTACTCATCTGTGGTGGATTGACCACTGGTGGTGAACTTATAACTGCCAGCTGAACTGAGTAATTGTGGTGCTGGGTGTGGGAGGCCTACCTGAGGATTGTTGCCAGCAGCATAAGAGGTAGAACTGGAGAAGGAGGAGGAGGCTGTTGGGAGTGGAGAAAGGCTGTTGGAGCTGGTAGAAGCTGTTGGTTGTTTTGGAGGAGCTTGTCATGCCAGCTTTCCTGATGAACTTGGCTGTTTTCATCCTCTGAGGAGCTCGGGACCTCATTGGCACTGAGAATGGCTTTGGTTCACTTTGGAGGAGCTTTGGCCCTCACTTGGATCATCACTTCCTAGCTCTGGAGGGGAAGATGGTGCACTGCTGGTCTCCAGGAGAAGCTTGCTGCATTGGCCTCCCTGATGGGAACTCAGCCATCTTGACCATCAGAGAAGCTCAGGACCTCACTGATGCTGAGGATGGCTGTGGTACCTTTTGGGGGAGCTCTGGTTCTTCTGAGCTTCGCTTCCTGGCTCCAGGGCAGATCCCTTAGCCTGCTAGCACAGATCCTTCATCCTGCTGGCACAGACTTCCTAGATTCCACCACTGACCTTTGGGCCTTCCTAGATCCATGAAACTGACCTGCATGAGATGTTGTGGGCTCTGGGCCTCCAGTTGGATTTGTCGGAGACACTGTTATGGGCTCTAGGTATTCACTGAGCTGTACTCATGTAGGACATTGTTGCAGGATGCAGGCCCTCAGCCAGATTTCTTGGTCTTAGTGTATGGACAGATTTCCTGCACTCTTTTGAATATCGTTCTTTGGGTGACTCACAAATAATCGTATAAAGTATGTGTCCTGTATTATATATTGCTTTACCTTGCATAATAACCGCAAACCAACACACCATCTTTGCCATTTGAAGCTGTATTCCTCGAGAATAGGTGAGGAGTCCTTTCTCAGTCTTCCAGCTCTTGATTTTTTGCTTCAGCTGCATCCATTCTGTTACTTATTTTAATTATTTTTTCTTTTTCAACATTTTTGCAAATGATTCTTGTATGAATCAGCTACCTTCTCAAATCTCTCCTATACCATTTTATATTTATTTTGACTTGTATGCTTAATTTTTTTTCTTGTTTTCAAGTTTTGTTTGTTGTTAGTAAGTTTAAAAGCTGTATAGACTGCATTGTGTTGGCAAAACGGGTGGTGGCAATATTTCTTATAGAGTTTGGTTCTGATTTTGTAGTAGTTTTGTTTCTATAACTTCTAAAAGATATATCTCTTTATTTTTTAGACTGAATAAATATAAGGAAATTTTATTTGCTGAATTCTGGCATCAAGAATAAAATCAAAGTTCAAATTATACAAAGGATTCCTGGAAAACGCAGAAAACCCAATTAAATCATGGTATAACAAGCAGATAACCTGGAAAATGGTTTTGTCCTTGGGAAAGTAGACATTTAAACCAACTTATAGTGGTCAGACTTGCTTTTCTCATCCAAGTTTGATATATTCCAAGAAACTAGTGGTTAAATCTTACAGTAGTATTGTTTCTTCCTACTGATTTTAGGAACTTTAACTTTTAGAACTTTAGAAACTTTAATGTTTCTCTAAAATATTTGTGTTGGAGTCAGTAAAGCTGGATATTTCAAGTTTAATTTTAACTGTAAAACCTTTGGCATAAATTAGTACTTCTCATCATCTTAAAATATTATTATTAGTCATTGATAAGGTTAACAAAATTAGTTAATAGGGCTCTTTGCTTTGTATTAGTACAGAAGAGGGTATTGGGACCCTGGCTCCTTCTTGCCTTTCTCTGCTTTTTAGCCAGTGTGAGGTGAACAGGCCTCCTGGGCCACAAGCTCCTGCTGTGATATGGTGTGCCATTCCAAGGCCCAAGTGGTAGGGCCCAATGGCCACAGACTGGAACCTCTGAAACTGAGTCAAAATAAACCTTTCCCTCTCATAAGTTGATTATTTCAGGTATTTTATCATAGTAACAGAAAACTGACTACCATACCATGTACACACACATGTTCCAACAGGTTACTCAACCTTACTTTGAGGTAGACTATTGGATTAGAGATAGAGACATTCACATTCTAGTTTCACCTTTGCCAATAAATTAGCTATGACATTGAACAGATCAATCATTTAACCTATTAACCTCCATTTTCTTTTATGTAATCTGGTGGGTGGGCATAAATGGATTGGATAATCACAGAGCCTCTTCTGTCATGCTATAAAGATATACATCCTTGGATGCCTAACCCATGTTTTCTTAGGGCCCGTGTCACTGAGCATTGTAGACCATATGGCTCAGCATGTGCATGCACATCGCTGCCTTTACACCTTTACTACCTCATAATTATGGTGAAGATTCTTTTTTTTTTTAATTTTTATTTAAAAAAAATAAAAGTACAAAAACATATTAACAAACAGACACCAATTAGCATAAAAAATAGTACAATCACAACTGATCTATAGACAAGGTGACATGATCTCAACAGTGGTTATTGCTTTATCCATTGATATCTTTGAAGTGTAAATATATGAACCCATATACAGACATGCAAAATTGGTCAGACAATTAATCCTCTCAACAACAGGAAAACACAAAAACCAAAAATCCAAAGACAGAAAACAAAACAGGCCAACAATAACAACAACAACAACAACAAAAACCACCAGTAGTTGCTGCTTTGCATATTGATATCTTCGAAGTGTGTGTTCAGGATAACACATATAGACATACAAGATTGATCAAATAACCCGTCATCAGTTATTCCTTAGCGTTAAGTGATATAATACAATAGTAGAACCATGTTAGCCCTCCTACATATATGTATATTCATATATACATACATACATTTTTGTCTCTTTCTTTTCTCCTTTCTCTCGTCCCATCTGTTCTTTGTTTTTGAACAGATTTCATTCATGGCTCTTAGTTTATATTCCCACGCTCGGGTTCTTACACCAGTGATACAATACGTTGCTTGCACATGTATCGCTGATTTATTTCACTTATGAGTATGGACTCCAGTTTTGACCACTTGCCTACAAAGTCCCCAAAACTGTCTTTCTTTATAGCTGAATAATATTCCATTATATAAAAATGCCACAATTTTTTAATCCAGTCT
>PVLD010037403.1:0-10269 GCA_004027595.1 Dinomys branickii | reverse complement strand
ACTGATGGAGAAGAATACGAAGCAGACCTGCACAGGATGTAAGCGCTTCACTTTTCATGTTCACTTGTGAATCTGTCTAAAGTCTAGGTTCTATCTGGAAATGATGGACTCATAATAAGTGAACCTCTGTGAATCACTAATCCCTACAAACACCTGTAGTGGTGGATGAAACCAGAAAGCCTCGAAGGACAAAGCAAGATCACAGCCAAGGACACCTGGATTAGATTTCAACTGGATAAAGACATATGTGAATATTGGAGCCAATTCGTACACAAATAGAAACACAATAATAGAAGATCCAAGAACTAACAGTTGATTAAAGGAGAACATGAAAATATGAGGTAAATCATTATAGAAGTAAGTGCAATAACTCATATGCAGTTATACATACACATATACCCCTCAGATACACACACATAATTAAAGAGAAAAAAAAGAAAACTAGGTTTTATTGATAATTCTTCTATATAAGAAAAGGAAGAGGAGGGAGAGAATATTTTAGAGGGGGTGAAGGAGAGGGAAATAAGAGTCATAGAGGGCACATAAATAAAAAGTGAGAAGATACAAGGAGACTGAATCTAGTTAATGAGCAAACAGAAACACAAATTTAGTGATCTCTATGACCCATTTGGTGGGGAGAATATAATGCAACATGGCAACATGGTATAGAATTAAAGCAATATGTAGCACTAGTGAGTACTTACACACAGCGACACATACCCTGGCGCTTACGAAAACCACAAGAAATGAAATAAAGAAAAACAACCAGGTTCAATATTCCTTGCTGTGGTGGTATTTATCCTGGAATCCAAGTAAGTCCAGAATTCTCTTCTGCCTCTATCCAAATAAGAGAGGTCATACAGAGCATGCAAGAGGCCCAGCTCCATTTCTCGCAATTTGGGGATGGGAACCTATGTTGACCAGGGACCGAACTTTCTCACATGTACTGACTTAACTCTTCCATACCTGGGAATCAGAGGGTAGGAATATTATATTCTTTCAAATGTTTTCTCTAGATCTATGGATATGGTCATGCTTTTTCTTCTTTAGCCCGTTAATGTGATGCATTGAATTTATTGATTTTTAAATACAGAACGACATACCTGAAACCAACGCTGCTCATTTGAGGTCTGTAACTCCTTTTATACGTAGTTACACTTGATTTATTAATATTTTCTTCAGTTTTGCATCTAAGCCTACAAAGCAAATTGATTTGTCATTTTCTTTTAATATCTTTGATTTTGATAGTCTTCATATTTCTCTGATACAATGAATTATGAAGAACTCTTTCTGCTTTCATTATCTGGAAGGCATTGTAAAGAATTGTAATTTATATATTAGGAGTTTGATAGAATTTATCAGCAAACCCACCTGAGCCCAGTGCTTCTGTTTTGGAAGGGAAATGGTAATTATTTCAATATTTTAATAGATACAAGCTCCTCACTTTATCGGTCCTTGTTAATGTTTTCATACTTTGTGTCTTTCAAGGTTGGTCTATTTCATCTAGGCTACCAAACATGTTGGTACAAAGTTTTCCATACCATGACATTACTATTACTTTAATGTCTGATGGTTCAGTAATAATTTTTCTCATCTTATTTCTGATATTAGGAATCTGCAGCATCTCTTTTTTCTTAGGGACTCTGACTAAATTGTATCAACTTTGTTGATGTTTCTCAAAGACCCAGCATTTTGTTTTGTTGATTTTCTCATATTTTCCTGTTTTCAATTGCATTCACTTCTGTTATAGTATTAACTATTTATTATCTTTTTTCTTATTTTGGATACGATTTTTTTCTTTTACTAAGATTATATTCTGTATTTTACTAGCGAAAATTAACTTCACAAAATATTTGGTTTAATTGTGGCATTTTTATAAACAGATATAACATACTTTGACCATATCCATGCCCCTTATTACTTCTCCGTGTACTTTTCTCTACTGCTGAGTTCATCCCTCTTGTTTAATATTTTTCTCCCTTCTTCTTTCATGTCATCTTGTTTTTAGATTCTAAATATTATGGGACTGTGTGACACTTGCCTTTTTGAGTCTAAGCTTATTTCACTCTACATGATGAACTCTGCTTCTGTCCGTTACCCTGAAAATGATACAATAATAATCCATTTTCCTTCATGTATGAGTAATATGCTATCGTATATATTTTCTTTATCCACCCTTGTGTGAATGGTCACTTAGTCTGGTTATCTATATCTTGGTTATGTGAATTGGTCAGCAATGAATATGACAGTGCACATATCAATTAGTATACTGACTTTAACTACTCTAAGAATATACCAAAATTGCTATAGATGAATAATGTGGTATTTCCACTTTTTGTATTTTGAGATACCTCTATGCCCATGCATATCACTGGTGCAACTGAATATCATAATAGGGAAAATAAGCCAGTGTCACAAAGCTGGACATCACATCTGTTCTCCCCATGTGGGACACAGGGGAATGAAAGAGGATACGTAAGGAAGCAGCCCCTGGACTTAGGAGCACAATCTGTATGTGATGCTTTGCTGTAACTCACATTGGTTATAAGCAAGACTGTTTTTCCCTCACAGAATACCCCCAAAAAACACCAAAAGAAGTCTAGATTTAATCATCAAATTCAGTAGTGTAACTAGATACAAAGTCAGTACCCAAAAGTCAATAGCATTCCTGCACACAAACAACAAACTCACTGAGCGAGAAATTGGGGAAACTATACTCTTCACAACAGCATCCAAAAAATGAAATACTTAGGAATCAAACTAGCAAAGGAAGGAAAAGATCCGTATATTGAAAACTACAGTACCCTGAAAGAGGAGATTGACGAGGCTATCAGAAAATGGAAAGATGCCAGTTCAGAGCTAGGCAGAGCCAACATAATGAAAGTGGTACTATTTCCAAAATTATTACACAGATGGAAAGCAGTCTCACTCAGAATGAGTTACCATACCTCATAGAACTGCAGAAGACAAAATTTTTTCCCAATTTGTGGGTTTTCCTTTTATTCTGCTGATTTCTTTATTTTTTATCATTTATTTTTTTATGGCACAGGGAATCGAACACAGGACCTTAAACTTACCAGGCAGGCGCTTGTGCTACTGAACTATAGCCCCAACCTATTTTTTTTATTTTAAAGAAAATAATAAAAAAAAACAATACCACTATACCAACAACATAGACAAAAACAAAACAAAGCAAAAACAATAAAAATGATACAGGTTTTCAGAACAAAATCATAGGAATTAGCAGTGGCAGTTACATTACATATTGTTATGTTCAACAAAGTTGCTTAGGTTATCATATGTAAGAATGCAAAATTTATCAAACCATTAAAGAGAATAAAAAATGAAAACAGAACAAAAAACACTAGAAATAATACAGAGTTTCACTAGACAAGAAGGTAGGAATTCACCAATGGTTGTTACATTGCATATTGTTGTCTTCAAATTAATTGTTCACATTACGAGATATATGCATGCAAAACTGGTCAAAAAGAAAAAAAAGTTAGGCATTAGCTGTTCCTTGCAATAAACCACTAGACTTCAGCAGTACAGTTATCCCATTTTTTTCTCCTTTTCTTCTTCCTTTCTTTTTCTCCCTTCCCTCATCCCAGGTGTTCCTTCATTTGAGCAGTTTCTTTCCCCTTCATAATGTCTATTGTATGTTTTGGGTTTTATTTACTCTTTCAGTTTCTTACACTAGGGAGACAATATGATGTTTACACACGTGGGTCCGATTTATTTCACTAACAAATATGGTCTCTAGTTGCATCCACTTACCTATAAAAGCCTCCAGTTTACCTTTCTTTATAGCTGAGTAATACTCCACTATATAAAAATACCGTATCTTTCTTATCCATTCCTCAGTTGATGGGTATTTGTATTGTTTCCAAGACTTAGCTATGACAAATTGTGCTGCTATAAACATGGGTGCACACATATCACTACGGTATGACATTTTTAATTCTTCTGGGAAAATATCCAGAGGGGAATAGGTCGGTTAAGTGGGATTTCTAACCTTCATTTTTGTAAGGAATCTTCACACTGATTTCCACAGTGGTTTCACCAATCTACACTCCCACCAACAGTGGGGAGGGATTCCTTTTTAACAATTGAATTGTTATTTCCTGGTTCCACAACCTTCCCAGCATTTGTTTTTGGTTGATTTCTTGATGACAGCCATTCTTTCTGGGGTGAGATGAAATCTCAGTGTTGTTTTAATTTGCATTTCTCAAATGACCAATGATGTTAAACATTTTTTCAAATTTTTGTTTGCCATTCATATTTCTTCATCTGAAAAGTGTGTATTCATCTCAGATGCCCATTTTTGGATTCGGTTTTTGAATTTTGGGGGCCTGATTTTTTAAAAGAAATTGTTGTATGTTCTTGAGGGAAGTCTTTTGTCTGAGGGACACTTGGCTAAAGTTTTTCCCAATTCATGGGTTTTCTTCTTACTCCATTAGTGATTTCTTCTGGTGTGCAAATCTTTTTAAAAAGATGAGATCCCAGTTGTTGATTCTTTGAAGTATTTCCTGTCCAGTTTGGCTTTTGTTCATGAACTTTCAGCCTACCACCATGTCTTCAAGATCTTTACCTACTTTCTCATCTAGCAGACTTAGTGTTTCTGTTTTGACATTTAGGTCTTTGATCCATTTTGACTTTAGTTTAGTGCATAGTGATCGGCATGTGTCTAGGTTTAGTTAGTCTTTAGCATGTGGAAAGCCAGTTTTCCCAGCACCACTTATTAAAAAGGCTCCTTCTTCCAGTGAACATGTTGGGCCCTTGGTCAAAGATGAGGTGGCTGACTGTGTTAGTAGTTCTGTCTGCATCTTGCAAATTTTTTCATTGGCCTTTGGGTCTGTTTTTTTGCCATTACCATGTTGATTTTATCACAATAACTTTGCAGTATAATTTCAAATCAGGAATTGTGATGCCTCCTATCTTTCCTTTGTTGCCCAGGACTTCTTTTGATATTCTATGCCATTTCTGATTCCAGATGAGTTTTAGAAATGTTTTCTCTAGATCTGTGAGGTATACTAATGGTATTTTCATTGGGATTGCATTGAATCTGTACAACAATTTAGGGAGTATGGCCATTTTCACAATGTTACTTCTTCCTATCCATGAGAAAGGAATATCTTTCCATTTTCTGAAATCCTCTTCAATCTCTTTTTTCAGAGAACTGTAATTTTTACTATATAGAACTTTTACTTCTTTTGTTAGGTTTATTCCAAAGTATTTCATTTTTTAGATGCTATTATGAAAATTGTGATTTCCCTAATTTCTCTTTCAGTCTGTTTGTTGTGTACAGGAATGCTCTTGATTTTTGAGTGTTGACTTTGAATCCAGCTATGGTACTGAAATTGGTTATTAAATCTATAAACCTTTTGGCAGAGTTTTTGTGGTCTTCTACATAGACTATCATGTTATCTGCAAATAATAATAATTTCATTCCTTCCTTTCCTATTCTTATTCCTTTCATTTCTCTCTCTTGTCCAGTTGCTCTGGCTAGTAGTTCTCGAACTATATTTAATAGGAGTGGTGACAGGACATCCTTGTCTTGATCCTGTTTTAGAGTGAAAGCACTAAATTGTTGTCCATTTAATATGATGTCAGCTTTTGGTTTGGCATAGATGGCTTTTATTAGAGTGAGGTAAGACCATCTATTCCTATTTTGGGAAGGGTTTTATCATAAATGAGTGTTGGAATTTATCAAAACCTTTTTCTGCATCTATTGAGTTGATTGTGTGATTTTTTTATTTGGCTCTATTGATATGATGTATTGCATTGATTGATTTGTGTATATTGAACCATCCCTGTATTCCTCAGATGAATCCCACTTGGTCATGATGTTTTTATCTCTTTCTAGAATATCTTTTGTTGCTCTTTATTGGGTGGGTTGGGTTGGTGAACATGAAGTTCTTCAATTGTTTTTTATCTTGGAAATATTTCATTTCTCCATTAATTTTGAAAGATAGTTTTTCAGGGTACATTAATATGGGTTAGAAGTTATTTTCTTTCAGGACCTGAAATACTTTACTCCAAGCTCTTCTTGCCTTGATGGTTTGTGTTGAGAAATCTGCCACGATTCTGATGAGTTTTCCTTTATAGGTGATCTGTTTCTTTTCCCTAACAGCTTTTAATATTCTGTTCTTTTACTAAATTTCTGGGATCTTGATCACTATATGTCTGGGAGTAGATTTATTTTGGTTAGGACTAATTACCTCACTTATGTGTATGTCCAATTCATTTCCCATGCTTTGGAATTTTTCTGATATTACCACTTTAAATAGTCTTTTCATGTCACTTGTTTTGACTCCTGTTTCATTGACACCTATTAATCTTACATTTTTTTGCTTCATATTGCAGCTGTTGAATTGTTATTTCCTGATTCCTTGTTATGTTTAAGAGATCCTTCCTTTCACAATCATTAGCTGCAATTAGCTCTCTTCAAAGTATGACAGTCTATCTTCAGCTTTTTTCAAGTGGATTTGCTAGCTTTCAATGGAATTGTGAATTTCTTGGATGTGTGTTAGAATTTGTTTCATGCATTCTGATTCTTTCTTATATTGGTCGCTCAAAGTTTCCATCATTTGCTATGCTCCTCTATTCTCCTATCTATGTCTTCTTTAGATGTGCTGAGCAATTCTTTCATTACTGTTGCCATTTCTTTTTTTACCTGAGAGATTATTTCTGATCTGGGGCCTTCTGTGGCCTGATGGAGGTTTTTCTTTACTTCAGTTGCTGTTATTTCAAAAATTCCAGGGGCATGACTTCCAAGCTTTTCTGTGATGTTGTGTCTTGGACTTGTTGCAGGTGTGGTGGAGGTATGAAATTGCATTTTGTTCCTTTGTTTTGTCATATTTGAAGAACCAGCGGTTCACTGGGGCCTAGCCTCACTCCCATGATGTTGTGGGAGAGGGGGGCCAATGACACAAACATCCCTGGTGCTCAGCATGGTTCCTATGGTGGTGCATGGGGGCAGGGTGTAATTGTGGATGCTCCTGAAGCTTCTGAGAATTCAATTGTCTCCAACAATAGTGGAAGAGGGGTAGGGACACAGGCACTGAGGTTTCTCAAGCTGTCTGTAGCTCAGAGTGGCTCCCATGTGGGGTTCCCAAAGCTGTCCAGGGTTCAGCTCTGCTTCCTTGAGGGTGTGGTTGTAGGCAGGTCATGGTCACCTATGTACCTGAAGCTGTTCAGAGTTTAGCTCAGCTTTCATGAGGGTATAGTGGTGGGCAAGTTGTGGTCACCAAAGTTCCTGAAGCTGTTCAGGTCTGAGACCAGTTTCCACTCCAGTGGGGGAGGGGTGAGTGCAGTCACTCAGGCTGCTGGAGATGTTCAGAGTTCAGTTAGGCTTCTGCAAGGGTCTCGTGATTTCTTTAGAAGTGCAAAAACTTTTCAATAAAATGAGATCACAGTTGTTGATTGAAGTATTTCCTGTGCAGTTTGGTTTTTGTTTATGAACTCTCTGCCTAGCCTTATGCTTTTAAGGTTTTACCTACTCTCTCTTCCAGTAGATTTAGTGTTTCTGTTTTAATATTTGGGGTTTCTTATCCATTTTTACTTCAGTTTGGTTCGTGGTGATAGACCTGAGTCTAGTTTCAGTCCTCAGAACATGGCTAGACAGTTTTTTCCAGCAGCATTTATTAAAGAGCCTATATTTCTTCCAGTGAACATTTGGCCTTTTGTTAAAGATAAGGTTGCTGAGTGTGCTTGTCTTTGTGGCTGTATCTTCCAGTCTGTTCCATTGATTGCCTGGTGTGTTTTCTTGCCAATATCATGCTAATTGTATAACAGTAGTTTTGTGGTATAATTGCAAGTCAGGGATTGTCATGCCACCTAACTTGTCTTTGATGTCCAGGCTTGATTTTGCTATTCTGGGTCTCTTCTGTTTCTAGATGAATTTTAGGAATGTTTTCTCTAGATCTGTGAGGTATACTAATGGTATTTTAATTGAGATTGCATTCAATCTGTACAATAATTTAGGAAGTATGGCCATTTTCACAATGTTGGTTCTTCCCATCCATGAATAAGGAATATCTTTCCATTTTCTGAAATCCTCTTCAGTCGCTTTGTTCAGAGTCCTATAGTTTTCACAGTATAGCTCTTTTATTTATTTTGTTAGATCGATTCCTAAGTATTTCAATTTTTTGGATGCTAGTATGAAAGCTATGTTTCCCTTACTTTGTCTCTCAGTCTGTTTGTTGTTTGTGTATAGAAATACTATTTGAATTTTGAGTGTTAACTTTGTATCCATTTATGCTACTGAATTTGTGGATTAATTCTAGGAGTCTTTTGGTGGAGTTTTTGGGGTCTTTCATGTAGAATATTACACAAAGGACTTCTATCTGAACATATAAATAATTTTTAGGGTTTAAGATATAGCTCAGTGGCACAAGTGCCTGCATGGCAAGCACAAGGTCCTGAGTTTTATTTCTGGCATCAAAAAAGAAAAAAGACAAAAAATAATTTTTAAAAATCAGCCCCACCAAATTCAAAGACCCAGTACAAAAATGGGCATCTGACATAAATACACACTTATGCAATGAAGAAATACAAATGGCAAATAAATATATGAAAAAAATATTCAAAATCATTGGTCATCTGTGAAATGCAAATTTTAAAAATGCTGAGATTTCATCTCACTCCAGAAAGAAAGGCTACCATCCATTTTCCTATCATCTCAAGGTTTATCTTTCTTTACAGCTGAGTAATACTCCATTATGTAAAAATACCACAACTTTTTTATCCATTCCTCAGGGGATGGGCATTTGTGTGGCTTCTACAATTTAGCTATTACAAATTGCACTGCTGTAAACATGGGTGCACATACATTGTTGTGGTATGATTTTCACAATAGAAAAGAAGGGCTATGATCAAGACATAAACCAATAACAAATACTGGTGAGGCAGTGGAGAAAAAAGAACCCTTCTTCAATGTTGGTGGGAGTGTAGACTGTTGCAACCACTGTGGAGATCAGTCTGGAGATTCCTCAGTAAACTAGGATTAGAGGTCCCACTCAAGCCAGCTATTTCCCTTTTGGGTATTTTTTTAGAAGAACTGAAACCATCAAACCACAGCGATATATGTACACACATGTTTATAGCAGTGCAATCTGTAGTAGCTAAATCGTGGAAGCAACTCAATTATATAAGTACTGACCAAAATCAAATCCACAAACAGATGCATCAGGCACAGACTGATGCTTATGTGTGCTTACATATGATTTTCGACCTTTGTAAGTGTTTACAAACACACAAGTGGCTGGCAATCAGGTCATAAATGAAGACTTTGTTCATAAGTTAAATCAAAAATTCTGGTCATAACACAAGTTGTTCATATGTGAGGCTCTACATAATTCAATAGTCCACTGTATAAGGCAGATTGCTAGAAAAGAAGGAAGGGATTAAGAAGGTAAGATTTTAAATTTTGTGTCATTTAATTATAATATGCCTGGACACAGATATGTGATTCTATGTTCCTTGGTTATCTTTGAGCTTGAATCTGTGGTTTAGTGTCTATTATTGGTTTCAAGAAATCCTCTGCCATTATTGCCTCAGACATTTCTTCTGTTCCTTCTTCCTTGTTGCCCTATTTACATTACATGTATGTCATGCTTTTGGTAATTATCATATATTTATTTGATATTATCTTTTTTCTTCCATTTTCCTTTAACTTATCAGTTTTGGTTATTTGTTTTGGCAGCTTAACTCACTTATTCCTTCTTCATCATTTGCCAGTTTGTTGACAAGCCCATATAAGACATATTTATCGCTGTTGAAGAGTATTTTATTTCTGGTATTTATTTTTAATTATTTCACAGAGTTTTTACTTCACAATTCACCTTAGCCAAACATTGGTATATGTTCTTTCTCTCATTTAGAGTCCTTGATATATTATTTGTAACCATTATAATTTGTTGGCCTAATATTTTCAACACTTCCATCATATTTGGTTTTGATTCTCATGCTTGGTCTGTCTCCTCATGTAGTGCCTTGTCTTTTAGTTGGCCTTGTAATTTTTATAAAAGATAGTTAAGATGTATTATATAGGGGTGGTGAGCTGTTTATTCACCCCGTCCAGGTCTTGGGGTAGGGAGTAGAAGCGGAAATCTCAGCAGACAGCTTAAGGGACATTCTTCCAAAGAGAAGTAACCATTGGAGCAGCCTCTGCAGCAGACCCTTGCCTGCTGAACTGTCTGTGGAATTTATAGCTCCACAGTTTGAATCTGATACCCAAAAATGGGAAAACAGAGGAACAAAACGCAG